>QEPC01011736.1:1800541-1814651 GCA_003113815.1 Sphenodon punctatus
CGTCTGTTTCTATGTTCTGTACAGTGCCAGGCACATGGCTGGCGCTATATAAATGTTTATAATAAAAATAATAATAATAATCATCATCATCGCTTGCACTAAGGGAGAGAGTGAAGGTGCCATCAGGACGGGACCATGGGCCCCTACAACATGCACCCCTGAACACACAACCAGGGAGAGGTCCCAGCACACGCGCAGCATACTCACCGATCTCGTAGAACCGTGCCCCTGCACGGAGGTCCAAGGCGGCACGCTGGAGCTGGCCAGCCAGATGTGTCAGGCGGAGAATGGCGAAGAACACAACCAGGGTAGCTAGAAGGGAGGAGGGAGAGGGTCAAGGGAATGGGTTGCAAGGCAAGGGTCAGCAGGGGTCATGAAGCACACACCACGCGCAACCGTCACTGTGACCCTGGGACACCCAAGGCAGCACCCCACCTGCACACAGCAAGGGGGTCCACAGGCAGCCAACTGATGGGCTGGGAACAGGCCCACCCATGGTCGGTGCCTTGTCTCCCCTGCAGCCCATCCATCACCAACTGTGCTGATAATGGGAACCAACAGGGGGCGCCAGGGGCAGTGGCAGTCAGGGCAGTCCAGGGGTGGGTGCAACCAGTGAGTAACAGGACTGCAGCACGCTGCACAGTACGCCAACAGACAGCCCCAGTGATCCACAGCACAATCCCCCAGGACTCCGATCACAGTAACCAACCCACATGGAGAAGGTCACAGCTGTGGGACTGGTGATCAGGGTGGCACACATACACTAAAGCACACATGGGGGTACCATGACAGGCAAGGTCTTTATTGGGGGGGGGAACAGGGAGAGTATGGGCAAACAGAGGCCAGTAAATGGGTGAGCACGGGCTCCCACCTGTTCCACACAACCAGCACACATTGGCACCGGTGCAGCCACTCCAAGAGGGATGGAGGCCGCAGGGAACACTACAGGGACGAAGTGTACCGAGGCAGCAAGGGGGTCTGGCATACGGGGCAGCCCACCACTGGGTCACACAATCCGTGGGGCCGGAGCACCAGGGCCCAGGAGGAGCCAGGCCACAGCACAGGCATGGCAATAACAGCGTGACTGAGAGGCCGGTCGGTTCGCCCAGCTCAGGGAGAGGCCGGTGTTGGGCACAGAGGGTAGCTGCCAGGCAACGTTCCTTCTTCAGGACAGCAGTGTCCCAGGACATGCACCTCGTATTGTCCTGGTGGCTGCTCAACCTATACGGATGCCGTGTCACTGTCCCAACGCGGAGGCTGCATTGGATGCGGTCCTGAATGAATGAATGGTGGGAGAACATGCTGGCCACCTAGACGGACAAGGAGTGGATGAACCACTTCCGTATGAGCTGATCCCTCTTGGCCTGGATCAGAGAGCTCCTGAATCCCCATTTCCAGAGGCGGAAGAGCAACATGCGGTATCTGCTGCCACCAGGGATGCGCTTGGCCATGGCCATGTGGAGACTGGCCACCCCTGATTCCTGTCAGAGCATTGGGGAGCAGTTCGGGGTGGGGACCGCAATCATTAACAGGGTGCTCCATGACGTGTGTGACCTAATCGTGGAGCTGCTGCTGAAGCAGGTCATCTAGCTCCGGGATCCAGAGGTGGTGTTGGTATCTGTCCCTGACCCAAAATAAAGACTAAAATAACAAACTCAGTGCACTCTGTTCAAGGATCTGCTTATTCCAGTCTCAGAGTTGAGTTCCAGATGGCACTGGCATTCTCAGTCTCTGCAGATATAGGATTTACTCCTCTCAGAGGATTCCAGTCGCCTGGCTATCCTCCTCTACTTTCTACACATTGGTTCACAAATGGAGCGTAACCCTTCTCGTTGGGCGTCACTGTCACGGGTTGGCGGTCTGCACCTCCACTTTACCGGATTTGAGTGACTCAGTTTCCCTCGCTTACAGCCCACTTGAATCAGCTTTTCTCTCTGGCTGATTCAGTCCTGAAGCAGGGACAACACCTTTGTCACCCAAGGGCTCGATCCTTCCCGTTTACAGGCTCTTTCTCTCTGGGTTCGAGAGAGTTTGAAAACTCACGTGGCTCGTTGTGTTTCCAATGTTAGACACAGACACTTCTTCATAAATATAAGAAGACAGTTTATTGATTACATAAGCAAGATAGTTGATACAGAGTGGTAACTAGAAATCAAAGGTAAATATAACGCAATCCTAATCTATACTGGTTGAGTTCCTAAATAAGAATCTTACCCTACAAAGGTCCATAAGTTCTGGTCTGTTCTCAGTCAGTGATGAGGAGTGTATGCAGCTGGGAGAGGAGGGGCTTGGAACAGGGGAGAAGCTATCGCTTGTGCCCACTCATTGTCTGTCTTCATCTCCCCTAAGGGTGTCGGCCGTTAGCGGGGCCGTTTGTGGGGCCGTGTTGGCGTTGGCACTATCCTCCTTCGTCGTATGTCTGCTGCCTTGGATGTAGCTGATTTGTGTGAAGCTTGGAACAGCACTCTGCAACATAACGGCGGGTGGGCAACTCACCACCTGCCGCCTGCCGCTGGAGCTCCTGTCGGGGTGCCCTCCATCTCCACCATAGCTGCTGCTCTGGGATGCCCCGCTGTCCACCTGTGGGAAAGAGGGTGCTTTATTTATCAGAGCGCTACTTACCATCCATCCGCTCGCTGCCACCTTTGCCACCACCGGGCCAACTCTGCATTTCTGCTGCTGCCCCAGGAGGGTGCGGTCCTTTGGGGCCCTTCAGGGAATCAAAGGGGGACTATTCCAGGCTGAGTGTAGACGGAGGGAGAAGCGGGACCATCAGCATCTGCCCCTGCCCGGTTGAAGGAGCTTGGCGTGGGACCCCTGGGACCCCTCCCACCCTTGGACGACCTGTGACACCTGGTGGTGGGAGGCTCGGGGTGCACCTGCGTGCTGTGGTGGGACGCCCCGGTGAGACTTAAAGCTCTTGAGTGGACTCCGGCGGCACCAGTGGCGTGCATCAGGGCTGCGTGCCTAAGGCGCTGGTGAGGGGCGAGGGCCACATTGTTGATTAGTGGTCTGGGCGATTGATTTTGGTCTGGACGGACATTGTGGGAGTGGTGGTAGGTGAAGTGGACCGAGGGTGTTCAGTGCAGCTGAGGGCAAGCTGACTAGGAAACGGGTTGGTGTGAGGGGGGGGGAGGCAAGTAAGCCATCAGCCAGACAAAGGGTCCTTGAGGATTGTGTGCCAGCTGTTCGGGCCGTGGAAAAGAGCAAAGGGCAGAGGGCTTCTCCTGGGCTAGCGACCGTTACACCACAAGAGCCATACTCTTCTTCTCTAGTGACAGCATCTAGCGATGTCCCCAGCTCCCCTGAGAAGGCGTTGGAGATTGTCAGCCCCCAGTCTCAGGAGCAGAGCAACCTTACTCAGATTGAGCCAGTTGATAATCAGAGGTTGCTGGGTGGGGACTTAGCTAGGGATATAGCCTCACAGTTGGCGACCATAGTAGATTTATTAAAGAATCAGCAATTGCAATGGGCAGCGATGAACGAAATTGTTAGTGAGATTAGGAATTGGTGGCACTTCCAGAAGCCTGATAGTGGGGTGGGGGTCAACTGGAGTACCTGTAGAGCCCCCATTTCCTGATCTAATGTCCTCCCAGTCAGAGAATTTGGTAGGAGAGGCTGGAAGGGTAACAACGGATGACACCGCTACTAGAAGGACTTTTTGGAACCCTCGAATGGAGGTGGGTGGGGTACTGGGAGCGAAATGTAAAGGATCTAGAGGTGCAAGCCCAAGGTTGGTTCAGAGGGCTCTTTCTTTGCATATCAGACCCTTGCCCAACGGGGTTTTCCCCTCATGGAGATCTAAAAAGGACATTCAACGGCATCTATCCTTCTTGATAGGGGACTCAATTCCAGCAAGCCAGATTGGTGATATTTGCTTTATCCCAGTACAAGGGCGGAGCCAGCGGTTGATCATCCACTTTCATAGTGATAGGCTGGTTTCGCAGTTGCTGTGGCATGCCATTGCCCCCCTTCTTTTTTCCTGGGGTGTGCAGCTGGGCGAAGTATTTGAGAATCTGGGGGGGGGGGATTTAGCTCCTCCAGAGGGTGCCCCCAGCCATATCTTGCTGGGAAGAACTAGCACTGCTTGTAAAGCTGTGCCCGGAAGGATGAGAAGTAATAGAGCACAGTTAGGGGTTGCAAATGCTACCTCCATTCGCCAAACAATAAAAGATAGATTGTCCAATTTTGCTTTGGAGGGGGATCAACTGTTGCCGGCTCAGATAAAGGACTTGGAAGTCCATGAGCAGGCTGTGGCCAAGTCCGCAAGGGAGCCAATGACATTATCAGAAGAAATAGGGAGTCTCGTTTTAGGGACTAGTAAGAATTCCCAGTGGGAACCTCTGGAGGCTGAGGGAGTCATGGGGCACCGGGACCCCCCTGCCCCCCAAATGGCACTGTCTGATTGTTCTTCTGTTAGACGGTCCCGTGGGGGTCAGGGGAGGTCTGTTTCCCCTCAGAGACCCCAGGGGGATGTGAGGCAGGAGGATTGGGAATTGGGAGGAGTGGGTCAGTCCCCACCGATGCCAGTTTTGGCTTGACTAGGGGGTGGATATAGCCACCTGCTAGGTGAGGTGAAAATCTGCTTGTGGAACGTGGCGGGGTGGAACAGACATTTGAGTGATCCGGACTTCATTCCCTTTATTAAGAGATTTCACATAATAATGATTCAGGAAACCTGGTCCAAGGAGGATTTGACCCTGGAGGGTTTCCAGTCCGTTAATCTTCCAGCTGTTAACCATCATAGTAGGGGCGCCCTTGTGGGGGTCTGGCATGTTTGATTTCACTACAGCTGGCTGTGAAAGATCTGGTGGTGATTTCAGTTCCCGCATCCCTGTTGGGGGTAGTTCTAACCCTGGGTAAGTAACAAGTGAGCATACTCACGGTTTATATCCCTACTTCTAATGTCAGATCCTATAAGGAATCCGTGTGGGTCACATTAGAGGAGTCTGTCCAGCAAGTGACCAAAGATTTCCCAGGGAGCTTTTTGATCCTAGCAGGGGATTTCAATGCCTGGCTGGGAGTAAATGATCAAGCTCTGGAGCAATATTGTGATGCTTTTCCCCAGGAATAGACGGGTATCTTAAACTCACGAGTATCTAAGGGTAGTCGGATTAACAGCGCAGGGATTAGCCTTAGTAATATTGCTATTGGCTCTAATTTATACCCCCTCAATGGGTCAGCTTTTGGGGATCCAGAAGGAGAGTTTACTTATGTGCGACCGGCAGGTGGCAGTGTAATCGACTATGTGTTAGTTTCAGCCGCACTGTTGCCCAGTATAGTGGACTTTAGAATATGTCCTAGCTTGGTGAGTGACCACCTTCCTCTAACCTTTACACTGAGCATTGGTGCCGGTTTATTAGCCGTGAGTAACAAGATCTGTCCTGACCATAGTCAATTGGAAACATACAGAGCCCCTAAATGGAGTAGTGAGCTGGCGGTCTCTGTACCAGCCTACACTCGGAAAACTTTTGCGCAGGCTAGAGATTTCATGCTCTCACCCATTGAGGATGGGGAGAAAATCAATTTGTTCAACCAGGTGAGTGTGATCCTGCAGCAGTATATGTTATCTCTGCAGAAGGAGAAAGGCAGGCATGCCTCTTACCCTAGTCTACCCTGGTTTGATCAAGAGTGCCAGAGGTCTAGAGGCAAACTCAAGTCACAATATTACCACTATAGGAAGAGCGAGGGCAAAGGTCTCCCGCAGGAGTACTATCTAGCAAGGAAGGCATATAGGGACCTGACACAGGAGAAAAAGAAGCAGCATTCTGAGGATAAGTGGTTTAAGTTGCTCGAGGCAACTAACCAACACAACCCCAGGCGGTTTTGGCAACTAATGAATCCAGCAGTCCAGAGGGAAATTAGACTCCCTGTTTTTCTGATAGCTGCCTCAACCTGGACTGAGTATTTCAGTCAGGTTTTTAGCTCTGGGGAGGGGGGGATTAGCCAGGGGGAAGATCTGCCCAGAGTTGGGGAGCTCCCGGACTGGCCTCCGGTTTTGGAGGAGGAAGTGGAGTCTTTGATTGACACACTAAAAAATCACAAGGCACCTTGGGTGGACCTAATACAGGCTGAGTTCATAAAGGCAGCCAGGGACTGGTGGATCCCTTTCCTGGCTGCCTTATTAACAGACATCAATAACTCAGGAATAATCCCAGTAGACTGGAAAAATGCTGTCGTGATACCAGTGTACAAGAAGGGCCCAAGAAATGAGCCGGCTAACTACAGACCCATTAGTCTTTTAAGCATAGTAGCCAAATTATATGCCAAACTTCTTTTGGCTAGATTGATGGAATGGGTCCAGGGCTCTAGTATTTTGTGCCTAGAGCAGGCTGGATTCCAGAAGGGTAGGTCTACAATCGAGTTGTGTTACATTCTATACCACTTAGCCAATAAATATCTAGTACGGAATCGCTCCTTTTTTGTGGCATTCCTCGATCTCAAGGCAGCATTTGACTCGATTGCTAGACCTACCCTCTGGGCAAAGTTGGCCAATACCTCCATGGACAAACGTTTGCTGCACCTCATAGGTGCCTTGTACTCAGATTCTTCCATGGCAGTTAGGGTGGATGACCTTGGACACATGACACCTCTTATTAAAATCGCTACTGGGGTCAGACAGGGGTGCGTTTTAGCCCCCACTCTTTTCAATATTTTTATTAACAACTTTATCCCCTTAATGACAGATGCTAGGTTCTTTCCTCCAAAATTGGGTTCAAGAGTTATCGGGTGCCTGTTCTTTGCAGATGACGTGGCCCTGCTTTCGCAGACTCCGCTAGGCTTGCAAAGGCAGATGCAGGCTTTTGCGGCCTATTGTAGTGATAACAAACTGGACGTAAATTTCTCCAAGTCCAAGGTTCTGTTTTTTTCTAAGCGTAGACAGGTCTATAAATGGAATATCCAGGGTAACCTTATTCAGCAAGTTAGTTCCTTTAGGTACTTGGGGATATTATTCCATCAGTCTGGCTCCTGGAGGTTCCATGTCCAGAGGGCAATAGTTCAGGCCAAGGCTATGTCCCGATCAATTCTCTCCTTTTTCAGGAAGTCAGGTAGAAACGCCCCTCTCCTAGCCCTGCAAGTCTTTCACAGCAAGGCAAGGGCTCAGGTGTTTTATGGGGCTGAACTATGGGCTCCCTTTTGTGGCCATTTACTTAACTCCATACAGGCCAGCTTCTTAGGTGGCCTCCTTGCTGCCCCGACTGGTACCCCGTATGCAGTGGCCAGACTGGAATGGGGCCAGAGCAGTTGGCACCAACAAGCACTGGATAGGGCAAGCAAATTTTGGTGCAATCTGTTTAGTGGCCAGTGTTCCGAATTATTACAACTCTCGACGAGGAACACGTACATCAGTCCCTGGCAGGGGAGGCTAGAGGCTTATCTAAATACCTTGGGTATGTCAGTGGCATATTTGGCCCATAAATTGGTGGCTGCGGCCTCCAAGGAGATTGTTTCATGGGCAAGGGATATAGAATGGCAGAACGAGCTAAGTAAGATAAGAGCTTCCCCGCATGTGGAAGCCTACCTTCAGTGGGCCCCGGAGCTGGGACAGGCGGTGTTCTATTTATCTCAGGCACTCCCAGTTAGAGGTAGACAGCTCCTGTTTCAGGCTAGGACAAAAGGCCCTGCCCTCTAGAGTAACGGAGGGCTGGTTTAAAGGGACCCCCTTTTGGAAAGGCTTTGCCCTTTTGATAATTTAGCGGTTGAGACAGTTGGACATATTATATTGAGCTGTCATCTATACGACAACTTAAGAGAGACGTTTTTGTCTTCTTTTCTGGAGGGACTCCCAGGTAGAACAGAGGCAATGTTGCTTTGCTGGCTCCTGGGATCCGAAAAGGAAAAGGTTGGGTGAAATGTAGCCAGTTTTTTGATACACGCCGCCTGTATGTGCAAGAACTTCCTGGAATTTAAGGGGGCGAGTGATACTGGGGAAGGTTAGATGGACTAGGGGCTAGGGGGGAGTGTTACCGGCCCCACTGGCCTGGACTAACAGCTGTTTGCATTAACTTTAGGGGAGTGCTTGAAAAGTGCAATTCTATGGACCTTGTCTTTCTGGGGGTGACCCAGTTCTTTTTTAAAAAAATTTTTAAATTTTTCTTTTATTTTATATAACATTATAAACAAACTCAAAAACATTTAACTGTGGTTACAAATCTTATTTCCATTGTAATGTTTCTTTGGGTTCAGGTGAGTATTTTAATTATACATAGTAATCAAATAGATATGCTCTTTGGTCTTCTGGTAGATCTGATTTTGTCATAACACATACACAGGGGAACCATTTTGCAGCATAAGATTCTTTTTCATCCATTAAATTCGCTGTTATCTTTTCCATAGTCAGATGGTACCATAGTCTGTTCATCCACTCCCCTACTGACAGTGCTTTAGTATCTTTTCAATGCAGGGCGATGACCTTCTTCGCTGCTTGGAGAAACACCGAGCAGGATTCCCGGTGTTTCTGCAATATCTCCACCACTGGAAACAGGCCCAGCAGAGCCACCTCCGGTTTAAAGGTATGATCAATTTAGTCATCTCTTCCATTTTTTCCCATACCCCTCTCAATAGGGGTTGTACCCGGTCACAATCCCACCAACAGTATCTTTTCAATGCAGGGCGATGACCTTCTTCGCTGCTTGGAGAAACACCGAGCAGGATTCCCGGTGTTTCTGCAATATCTCCACCACTGGAAACAGGCCCAGCAGAGCCACCTCCGGTTTAAAGGTATGATCAATTTAGTCATCTCTTCCATTTTTTCCCATACCCCTCTCCATAGGGGTTGTACCCGGTCACAATCCCACCAACAGTGTCTTTGCGTTCCCTGCTCTCCGCATCCCCTCCAACATAATCCTCTCTCCCCTCCCTCCTCCATTTGTCTAAATTGCATTGGGGTCAAATAAAATCTAGTTACTAATTTAATTTGGCATTCCTTGATTTCCAATGAGTGGCCATTATTATGCATGTAATCAATTATTTCTAATTCTTCCTTTTCTGTAATCTCTATTCCTAACTCCTCTCTCCATTTTTGCATGTATCCTATCTGTTTGGGGTACCATATCTCTTTTAAAGTTCTATATATGCGTGATAATCTTCCTTTAATGCTAGTATGTTCAGAAAGTACCTTTTCTATTTTGTTGGGATCTCTTGTATATTGTTCTTTTTTGCCTTTACTATTTAATGCATGTTTAAATTGCATTTACTCAAATGGGTTTTAGTTATTTTTTCCATGTCTTCTGTACTGATTATTTCTTTATCTTTTATTATATGGCTAATTTTTTCTAATCCTTTTTCCTTTAATTTTTTCCTCAGGTTCTGAGCCTGCTGTTGTGTTTGAAGGCACAATAAATCAATCGGTGAATATGGGAATTGGTTTTGGTTGATTTGGGGTTTTTTAATTAAGTTTTGCCATGTCATCCATGTGCCCCACGCAAAGGGGTGGTCCTGCCATATCTTTTTATTTGGTGTACCCTCATCTGTTATTATATTTTTCAGATTGTGTGTGGCTGGGGGAGTTTTGCAAAATTTTCTTTGTAAATTTGGTTTAGTTGTTTTGGTAGCTTTACTCCTAAGTATTGTACTGCTTTCTCTTCCTCCGGATAAGGGAAGATTGCTTTAATGTCTTGTCTTTGTCGTTCCGTTTGTCCATATATCAATGCGTATGATTTCCTTTCATTAATTTTATACCCTGAGATGTCTCCAAATTCCTGTATCAATTTTAGTAAGGGTGGGGTAGAAGTTACTGGATCTCCTATAAATAATACTGTGTCATCTTCAAACATTGTTATCTTGTGTTCTGTTTTATTAATGTGTATTCCTTTAATTTCTGTTTCTTGTCTGATTGTGATTGCTAAAACTTCCAATGTTAGATTGAACAATAGAGGTGAAAGGGGACATCCCTGTCTGGTTCCTCTGTCTAATTTAAATGGTTGTGAGTGTCCATTATTTATTATAAGTTTAGATTTTGGTTCCTTGTAAATTGCTTTAATCCAGTTAAGGAATGGTCCTTCAAATCCCATTTTGCTCAATATTTCTTCCAAGCACTTTATCTCAGTCCTATCAAACGCCTTCTCCGCATCTAACATTATAATTGCAGCTTTTTCTTTTGTTTTGTGGAGATGGTACATTATATTTGTTACTCTGCGGATGTTATCTGGTCCTTGTCTCGTGGGTATAAATCCTACTTGGTCTGGGTCTATTAGATCCCTTATAATTGCTGCTAACCTGTTTGCTAATGCTTTTGAAAAATTTTTAAAGTCTACATTTAATAATGATATGGGTCTGTAATTTTCGCATTTGTCGCTGGGTCTTCCTGGTTTGGGGATCAGAGTAATATTTGCTTCATAGAATGATTGGGGTAATTTTCCTGTCTTTAAAATTTCATTGTATGTGCTTACTAGGTATGGGCTCACTAATGCTGCTGGTTTTTTATAAAACTCTGATGGTAGTCCATCTGGTCCTGCTACTTTATTATTTGTTAAGTTTTTGATTACTTCTACAATTTCTTTTATTTGAAGAGGGCTATTCAAGTATTTAATTTGATCTGTGTTTAATTTGGGTAGTTTGTATTTATTCAAAAATTCTGTTATCTTTTTAGGTTCTGGATTTGATGAAGAGTATAATGTCTGATAATAGTTGAAGAATTCCTGCTGGATTTCCTCATCCTTGGTTATCCTAGTTTTGTCTGCTGTCTGTAGTGAAATTATATGTAACTTTTTGTTTCGCCTTTTAACTAATCTTGCCAGTGTTTTCCTTGGTTTATTACTGTATGTAAAATAAAATCCTTTAATTTGTTTCAATTGTGTTGTGGCTTTTTCTATTTCTTTCAGGTTAATTTGTTCTCTAATTTCTACAATTTTCTTTTCTCTTTGCTTTGTGGGGTTGATTTTGTTAATTGCTTCCACTGCTTTTAACTCTCGTTGTAATTCTTTCAAATATTCCCTATTTTGTTTGCATAGTTTCAATTTTAGGGCTATCATTTTCCCCCTGATTACCACTTTTGCAGCTTCCCATAATATGGCTTGCGTGTCAACGCTACACTCATTAAGTTCAAAGTACTCCTTAATGGCTTTTTGAGTTTGTTCTAGAAAAAAAATATTTTTCAACCAGCCCCTGGATAATTGCCAGTTGCTGTTTTGTGAGGTTTTTGGTCTATCTGTATTTCTGTGACTACTGAGTCGTGGTCTGAGATGACATTGGTCTAGATAGTGCAGGTCCTACATTTTTGTATTTCTGTTGTACACATGAAGACATAATCAATTCTTGTATAGGTATTGTGTACTAGTGAGTAAAAGGTGTAATCTCTTTCTGTTTGAATTAAATATCTCCATACATCTATCAAATTGTTTATTTTCAGTAAACTTTCTAAGTTGAGTTGCCATTTCCCAGGGGGTTTGTTTTTAGAATGATCTTTTCTTGACCAACTCGCATTCATATCTCCCTGTATTATTAATGTGCCCTTTCTATATTGTTCTATCCTAGGTAGTATTCCTCTGATAAATTCGTATGTGCCCTCATTTGGTGCATATATGTTAACCATCGTTGTGATTTTACCCTCTAGTTCTCCGACTAAGATAAGCATTCTGCCATGTTCCTCTTTATATATTTTTTCTAAATTGAATGTTTTATTTGCCTTTATCCCAATTAAAACCCCAGCTTTTTTCTTCTGTGGATTGCATGCATGATATATTTCCCCAAAATATTTGTTTTTGTATCATATGCTGTTCTTTTCTCTAAAGTACGTCTCGTGTAGGAAGCATACATCTGCCCCTATTTCTTTGATCTCTTGTAATATTCTTTTTCTTTTTATGACTTCATTTAGTCCCTTTACATTAAGGGACATTACTTTTATAACTCCTGCCATGTATGTCTATTTTGTTTTTCCTCTCTGAGCACTTTTCCCCCCCTTTCTCTGTTGCCTTGCCATGCCTCCCTGAACCAGTTCATTTTTAAACCAACTATATACATTATAAACCAAATTAACCTTCTTCTCCTGGGGAGGAACTGAGTCATTGTATTTTTCCCATTTGAGGCTCATTGCCTTTAAGTATCCTCTCGGCTCCCTCCTCCACCTTCTCCGCTTCTTTCTTGGGCTTTTTTGGCCCTTCTTCTGATATTTATTATTATTATATACCAGCCTCTCTTCTGTATTTCTTATCATAAACCTTTTAATTATACCAGCCCTTCTGTTTCAACTCTTATAAGTTTATATATATATTTTAACACATAAACCTTATTATATTATTATATTAGTCCCTCTTCATATGATATGCTTTACATTTCTAATAGTTATTTCACATAAATGTACGTCTTAAACCTTTTAATTATGCCAACCGTTCTGTTTCAATTCTTATAAATATACTTTTTAACGCATATGCATTATATTTCTAATAATTATTTCACATATATATATATACCTCATTAAACCTTTACGTTTTGTCTTTTTAACTTTTCTCTCTGAATACTGGTTTTCATGTATTGTCCTCTTGCTCTTTCCCTTGCTTGTGTAAAAATCCTTCTAGCTCATTTGGGTCCATGAATATTTTTCTTTTGCCATTCCACAGAATGGTCATCCTCGCTGGGAACCACAATTGAGGTTTCAGGTCTTTTTGATTTAAATCTGTAAAGTATTTGGCCCATTTCCTTCTTTTATTCATTGTCTCTCCTGCATAGTCTGGGAAGAATTTTATTTTTTGTCCCTGATATTCCAGGGTTTTGTTGCCCCTGGCCAGTCTCAAGATTTTTTCTTTTTGCTGATACTCAAGAAATTTTATTATTGTGGCCCTCGGGGGTTCCTCTTCATTGGGTTTGGGTCTGTTGGCTCTATGTGCTCTTTCTATTTTAGGATTGTGTGCACTGGGCTCCCCAGGGAATGAGGCCTCCAAAACTTTCCATACAAATTGTATCGTGTCTCTCCCTTCCCAGTTTTCTGGGATGCCCACAAGTCTTAAATTGGATCTCCTGGCTCTGTTTTCTTGGTCTTCGCACCTACTTTCTAATGATTTTATTAAATCCAGAATTTTACTTTGTTGGTCTTGGCTGTTTAAGGTGTTATCTTCCAATGTTGATATTCTGGACTCAGCTGTGGTTACTCTTTTGGTCAGTGCTTTTGTTTTCTTTTGGTTTTGCATGTCAGCTTGCTGCAATTTTATAATCTCAGCCATCTGGCTTTCTCTAGCTGCTTCTGCAGCAGCCATTCCAGCTTTTATTTCTGAGAATATGTTGAATATCCTGTCCTCTTTATCAGGTGCCATGCCCCTGTTCTCTACTAGGGGCTCTTCCTCAGAGGGAGTATTTGCGGGTGCCATTTTAGCTCCGCATTCTGTTCGTTGGGGGAGGGGGGGTCATTTTCATTTGGAACAGTTTTTCCATTGCTGCCACCCCAGATTTATTATCCTGGGGCCCCTTCAATTTCCCCATCTCTCCCTACCTTTATTAAGGCTGTTGGTTGGTTTTTTTGTGTTTTTTGAGGCTTTTCCTGTGGCGTGGTGAGAGGAGCCTCGGGAAGCGCGTCTACCCGATTTCGCGCATGCGCAGTTCCTTGGGCGACCCAGTTCTAATCATCATGTTGTATGCTTACTCCTGAACGGGTATGTCTCCCCTAGAGATGATGACTGGCTAGAGTTAGTTGTATATGAGGTTATTTTAATTTTAATTTTGTTAAGTGAAGGAATCTCTGTAATTCTTATTTTAATATAGACGAGACTACGAATTGTAGTTCTATTCTTAATATTTCTATGGCAGTTGCAGATTGGAACTGCCAAGGATATATGTATGGTTACTTTGTGTTGTGTTTTGTTTTAATGAGTAAACAATGGCTTATTGCCACGCTGAATAAAGCAAAGCAGTCAGTGATGTAGGTGAGTGGGTTTTACAATCTTGAGTTGCTAGCAGGGGCGGCTGGTGGGTTTTGAGTTTGGAGGGGCAGTAAGGCCGGCGAACCGGTGGGCGGAGCCAGGGGGATGGTAGGCGGAGCCAGGGGGATGGTAGGCCAGTGGCATGGCATAACGCAGCAGCAAGGAGTTCCCATGGTTAACATCGGATGGAAGAAAACACAATCTACATGCACATCAAGCTTAAAATAAATAATGTATAAACCCCAAACACAGGGAAACAC
>QEPC01011736.1:1823905-1873783 GCA_003113815.1 Sphenodon punctatus
TCGCCTTCGCCTTCGCCTCCGGGTCCGGGTCTGACTCTGTTCTTTTTTTAAACAAAAAGCCAGGCTGGGCAGGGTGGGTGGGGGGTGTCCCCCCTTCCACCCGCGCAGCCTGGACTCGGGGAGGGTTTTTCTTTTAAAAAACTGTTTGGCTGGGGCTTTAAATTTTACATTGCAGCCATTTAAAAATGGCTGCAATGCAAAAAAATCCGGCACCCCGGAATCCGGTACCGGGCCCAGATTACCGGGCCGAATCCGATAATGCCGGTACGCCCGATACCGGCATTATCGGATACCGGATTCTACCGGTTTCCCACCCCTACTAACCAGTAACCGTGGCCCCTGGCCCATGCACGCCTAATTTAGCCTGAAGTAACCCCCACCCCCTCTTGGTGCACTCCCTATCTCCCAAACAGAATTGTTGCTTTTATTGTTGTGATTGGTAGTGTTGGGTTGTTGTTTTTTAGGTATTTTGTTTAAAATAGGGTTTCATCTACACTGTTTTTGCCACCATTTGTTTTGCCAGCAAGGGTTAAAACAGTCTGTAAGGAAAAATAAAAGCAGCAGTTTCAATACAGTCTCTCAATGAGAAAAGAAAAACATCCGCTTCCAAAAAAGAGTGCTGTCTCTGTGCCATTAAGGATGCTTCAGTGCTGATATGAGTAATTTGTGTGTGTGCTTGACAATGTGGGATGTGTGAGATGGGGTGCATGTATATTTGTGTGCTTGAGGAAATTTATATGTGAGTGACTCTGCCTGAGTGCCGTGAGATGCCTGCTTCATTTGACTATGGGGTGTGTGACAAAATTTGTGTGAGCATATGTGCAAGTGTATAATATAGTGTAAGTGGGTGAGCCTGTTGGAGTTGTAGGTCTTTGGGTGACTATGTATGTGAGTTTGAGGATTCTTATAGGCACAGAAGTTGTTGCAAAGCAGGAATTCCTCCTTTCTAGCTCACTGCAGCATGGAAGCGCTATTCTCTTTGAGTGTGCTTTATTTGAGATTTAAAAGTATTCCTGGACTGTTTGTAGTGATAATCTAAGTATTGTTGTGGTGTCTTTGCAGACAGGAACGTTTCTGACTTAGCCTGGCACCCTATTTCTTGAATTCCTCCTTCTTTGCTTTTGCTTTATATTTTGTAATGTGTCCAGACCTACACCAGATTAGAAGTGAGAAAAGTTTTAGAAATATTCTGTCTCATTCCT
The DNA here is from genome assembly GCA_003113815.1 of Sphenodon punctatus. Lineage (NCBI taxonomy): Eukaryota > Metazoa > Chordata > Lepidosauria > Sphenodontia > Sphenodontidae > Sphenodon > Sphenodon punctatus. The sequence continues at coordinate 1,825,108 of QEPC01011736.1, forward strand.
GATTGCGGTCTGGCCTGAAAACAGTGTTTGTGTTTTGTTCCCATGCAGTCTGTCTCCATATTTGCAGTCATATGGTGGCTTAAAAGAACTGGGACAATAAGGGATATCTGAATGTGATTTTTTGGGGGGTGGGGTGGGGTGTAAGTTTTTTTGTTTTTGTTTTTGTTTTTTAAGCATGGAAGAGAGGAAGGGGAATGAGAAGGAAAAACAGAACAGGAAAGGGTTAACTACCACCATCTGTCTCCTTATTTGTATAACCATTGGTATGTCACACACATGCTTGCCCTTCACACACTTTTTTTCTCTCTTTCCTCCCTCAAACTTTTCTCTCTCCAACTATAATGTTATACACCTTTGCCCATTTTACTGCTTTCACTCACAGCCTCAGTTTGTGGACAGCAATCAGGCTGCTGATTGGGAGAAAAAGAAAAAAAAAATGGGGGAGGAAGCATAAGCATGAGCTGCTGGCCTCACATATGTGTTATTATTATTAACAAACATTTATATAGCGCCAGCAGTGTACCTGGCACTTTACAAAGTAATAAAATAGACACGGTCCCTGCCCCTAGAGCTGGGGGAGAGACTTAGGAAGGGGAACAGAGGGAAAGACAAGGGGTCTAACATTCATGAAGATGCGAGGTCTCAAGTGCACGTACTTGGCCGGCAGCTAGTTTTGTTTTGTTTTAAAACATCAGGGAAATGCCTTGGATTGCTGACACTTCTCTCCTTAAAATGGGTTTCATCCAGGAAAGTGTGCATAACCAGCCAATTCCTTTTCAGGTAATTATAAAGGCCATAGACAGGTCAGGTCTCTCTCTTTTTCTTTAAGCAGGAAAGAAGTTTGGGATGTTCTAAGAAGGCCCAGCTAACTGCAGTTTTTGTTGTTGTTTTTTGTTTTGTTTTGTTTTTGTTTTTGTTTTATTTTCATTTTGTTTTATTTTATCGTCTGTCTATGGGTGAAAACAGACATGACGCTAACCACCCTTAGTGGTCATTTATGCATGTTTCAGGGCTGCATAAGGCACCAATACAGCCCTGCAACATGCAGTTGCAGGGCTGTATTGGTGCCCTATGCAGCCCTGAAACATGCATAAATGACCACTAAGGGTGGTTAGCGTCATGTCTGTTTTCACCCTATGTTGTTTGTCATTCAGTGTTGTGTGTCTGTGTATGTAATGTAAAATAAGGCACATAAGTGGCAAAATGACGCATAATCATTGGAAGGCAGGTTCTTAGTTAACCTCTTCATCACCACTTGTGTCCCGATAGGTTTGTTTTGTTCTTTTTTGTTTTTTTGTTTACAGGGTTCTTTTTCTCCTAAGCATTTTATGGAATAATCAGGAAAAGAGAACAAGAAAGGAAAGCAGGCGAGATATAACCTGACTTGTTGCAGATTTTGTTTTAATCCAGTGCCATCATGCTGGCAGTGATTTGGATTCTGTGCATGGGTCTTACAGAAGCCTATGGAATTTTGACTATAGATATGGAGTTAAATAAAATAAACCAAGCCCCACTCCTAGATGAAATACAGTAATACTGGAGGGAGACTGAGAGGATATTGAAATGTAATGTTGCCTTCTCACCTCGACTTGCCCTAGCTGGAGTAAATGTTTCATGGACATGGACTCCCCTGCAGCATAATAAAGATAATAACACCTCCATAATAAAGATAATGACACCTCCACTCCTGACTTGATGAACAGGAACAAACAATTGAACACAGCTTGGTGAGATGTATACATTCGAATGGGGACACGCTCAAGGGACATTTGTATGTTATTGGAAATGGGAAAAGGATTTATAATTGTGGTTGTTCAACTGAATTTACTATTTCAGTCTGTTGAGGTACCTGATTAAGGTGGAAATAAGGCATGGAGTGGGAAAAGGGATGCAAAGAATTTCAGGAAACAATATATATTAAAGATTAAGGGGTAGCAATAAAACAACACACCATACACTTGGAACATAAAGGGAATCCCATTATGACACTACATGGGTGAGTAGTTTGAATAATACAAGTGGGAGATGTACATATAGTGGTCCAATTTAAGACAAGGAACTGAGAAGAATGGGTGTGAGGTGTTGGGAACCTCCAGGGGTTTTAAATGGATTTGAGTTAGCAGGAAATTCAACAGTTAAGTGAACAAGTCTTATCGGAATTTGAAGTATTACATGAGAAATTTAGTGCAGGGCCTGCAGGAAAACAGTGCAAGGTTACTCACAAGCCTGCTCTATTTTGACTATACATATGCAGTCATGCACCTGGATCTCTGTGTGTTCTGAAATAGTTCTTTAAAGCAGGACACCTGAACTGGATCTGATGGCGGTGTTGTTCTCCTTGCATTGCTGCTGTGTGGTGCCTCATTTTATTCTTTGTATTACAGATCACCTCGATAGACTCATTTTCCCATGTACACTGTATTGGGACCAACAAGAGTTAATTGGGGCAAACTTTCATACCCCAGATTGCCTTGACTCCTACTTGGCCCTTGTTAATTGGCTCCATGAGGGTGACTTGAGGACGGTGTACCACTGGTCACCTTCATGCCTGGCAACATCAGGGGTGTAAATGGCTTGGCCCCCTAGGTTACACCCTGTTTATTAAAGAGGTGTTGTATTGGAGGTCACACAGGACAGGACGCATGACTTAAAAAAATTGAATCTGTCATGATCTGTCATGGAGGCAACACAGGGTATTTTCAGACGTGACGGGGAAGCTTTCGCCCCGTCACGGAATCACCCATTTGATTCCCCGCCGGAATCCCGCCATCACGGCCAGCAGACGTGCCGGCTGATCCCGGCGGGGAATCGGGGGGGGGGGGGGCAGGGCTGCACGGCGCAACGTGTGGCTGCACAGCTCCGTGTTCCCCCAGCTACCTGCCCTCCAGGAGACAGGCCGGCGCAGAGGCCAATCCAGCCGCTGTGTCCGTTTCCGATCCGGGCCATGGCCCGGAATCGGTGCTGATAACAAATGTTACCAGCCACCGATTCTGGGCCGTGGTTCAGCTAACCACGCTTTCGGCCATGGTCCCCGGACGAGGGTTGAAAGCGTGGTTATTTTGATTCCCGCCGGAGGTTCACTGTGGTGAACCTCTGGTGGGATTCAAACAGACATTATGGGACCATTCTCCACCACAGGGTATTGTCTGTGGTTGAGCGTGATCTTGTAACATCTGAACATACCCACAGCCAGCATACAAAAGGCTCACATGTATTGACACTTGTTTTTACTGAGCACAGCCAGCATACAAAGAGGCTCATATGTAGTAACCTTTTTTTTTACTGAACACCTTTTTATATTTTACATTTTATATTTACATTTACTGGACACATATATGCATTTATAACTAACAATATAGGTACAGAATAAATGACTAAAATGATAGTACTAATAACTGTAATACTCAGTATTATACTCAGCTTATTGGAAATGTGATTTGTAACTTGATTTAAAGTAGTATTGAGATTTACAACTGCATGTAACATATTTGGGTACAACCTACTTTCTGTTACACCTTCATTGTTATATACTGTGTATGTGCTGCCAGGTGAACTGGCACCAAAAGGGGGAGTATTGGGAATTGATTAAGCAGTTTTGCTATTATGAATTAACTAGGCAGTATTGGCCATGGTCAGAGACACAGGCTGCATGAGGCCTGAACAAACTCAGTGAACCAGCTAACTTGAAACATAGGCCTCAGGCTGGCACACACGAAAGAGGCCCATAAGAAGGAGAAGTTGTAAATAACTCACACTCTAGCAGGAAGAATGTATTTCCAAGGCCGTACCAACTACCCCAGATGGCCACTATCTCTAACAACGAAGGTTTGAGAGAGATAGATAACCTCGAACGGTCAGACCATCAATTAAGCAGTGGAGATGGATAAACTCCCCAAAAGTAAAAGTAGTTTTAATGAGATGAAGTCTTCTTATTCCTGCACCTGATATGATCAAAGAGGGGACCCTGAAACATGTATCCCTAATAAATAAAGCTATAAAAGGGAAAGCCCAGCCCCTTACCATTTGTCATTGATGCTAACAGCCACTAGCATTTGCAGTGAGCTGCGTGGGTCTTTGATCCTAACCGACGCTCTCAAAAATCCAGAGAAGACTTCCCAGCTGCCTGCTGGGCCCCCTCCCCTTCTCCTCTGAACCAGCCTGCGTCTCAGACTGTGCCTCTGACACGTAAGATATTCTGGGTTACTGGGGTTTGTAACTGAGAACACTGCCCTGGCTAGAAGTTAAGTGTCTATCCAATAAAATAGAGTTGTACCCACATACTTTGGCATGTTTATTGGCTACCTTCGATCCCGTTTGGGGTAAATTGAGGCACACCACCTCATTTATTTCCTAACACTGGGAACTCCTTGCTGCTGAGTACAACCCTGTCACTTGGAGACAGACAGAACCCTTCTACTAGAATCTCATCCATTCAGTGGCTGGCCTGGGACTCCAGTAGGATGACTCTCTCTCTCTCTTCAACAGTGGTAGTGCCATAGCAGGATAAAAAAACCTGATCACATATTTAACACATATGAAACCTTAGGGCCACAACAAAATAGTTGCAGCATGCAGTTCTGAGTAAAGTAGAATGGCAGATTACACATTGCTATTACACTGTACAGGAATCCAGGGGTGGCTGGTGGGTTTTGATGTTGGAGGGGCACTGGGGAAGTAAGACTGGTGAGCCTAGGGGTGGAGCCAGGGGGACTGTAGGTGGAGCCAGGGGGATGGTAGGCCAGTGGCATGGCATAACTCAGCAGCAAGGAGTTCCCAGGGTTAACATCAGATGGAAGAAAACACAGTCTACATCATCAAGCTTAAAATAAATAATTTATAAACCCCAAACACAGGGAAACATCCAAAACACTGGCATAATACTGGCATAACCCAGCAGCAAGGAGTTCCCAGGGTTAACAACAGATGGAAGAAAACACAGTCTACATCATCAAGCTTAAAATAAATAATTTATAAACCCCAAACACAGGGAAACATCCAAAACACTGGCATAACCCAGAAGCAAGGAGTTCCCAGGGTTAACATGGGATGGAAGAAAACACAGTCTACATGCACATGAAGCTTAAAATAAATAATTTGTAAACTCAAAACACAGGGAAACACCCAAAACACTGGCATAACACTGGCATAACCCAGCAGCAAGGAGTTCCCAGGGTTAACATCGGATGGAAGAAAACACAGTCTACATGCACATCAAGTTTAAAATAAGTTCCCCCCACGATTACTCACCCCCCTTCCGCAGTGTCTCGTCTCCCGAGGCTGGGGAGGGTGTGCGAGACTGGGGAATGGGGGGGAGGGTGGGTGCACTCTTCCCCCCATTCCCCAGTCTCGTACACCCTCCCCCATTCCATCCCAGGCCCCCAGCCTCTGCTCCCTGAGTCCCCCCCACATTTACTCACCCCCCCTTCCCGAGTGTCTCATCTCCCCAGGCTGGAGGCCTGGGATGGAAGGGGGGGAGGGTGTGCGAGACTGGAGAATGGGGTGGGTGGGTGCACCCCCGCACCCCCCCTTTCCCCAGTCTCGCACACCCTCCCCCCCTTCCATCCCAGGCCCCCAACCTCTGCTCCCTGAGTCCCGTTTACTCACCACTGCAGGACTCAGGAGTTGGACTGGAGGCAGGCAGGCACCAGGTAGGTGAGGCTTCAGGGTTCAGTGGAGGTGCTCCGCGGCGAGATGGCCTGCGACGTGCATGCTCAACAGTTCAAGCATGCGCGCTGCAGCCCATCTCGCCGCCGAGCACCTCCACCGAGCACCCAGGTGAGGCTTTGCATTGAGCCCATAGGGCTCAATGCAAAGCTGACGCAAGCGGGAAATTTGATTTCCCAGCGGCGGCACTTGGACTGAACGCTGAGCCACCCGGCTTGCGTTCAGTTCAAGTTTGTCCCTTCTGGGACTCCAGACTCTGGAGTCCTGGAAGGGAGTGAATCAGAGCCCAGACAGAGGCTAGCGCTCACTGACTGAGCGCTCTCTCTCTGCCGGTGGCTGAAACTGACATCGGAACGCTGTGCTACTCTGCAGCAGTCAGAGCAGCGCAGCGCTCCGATGTCAATTTCAGCCACCCAGCAGAGACAGAACGCTCAGTCAGTGAGCGCTCTGTCAGTGCAGCACTAGGAGGGGGGAGGGACAGGGGGGAGAGCAGGGGCAGGGCACTGCCCCAGGCACCCTCAGGCGAGGGCCACCACTGCAGGAATACCCTCCAAAGAAGAAACCTGGAAAAAAGCATTAAAAAAAAGTCAGAAACCTGATTTTTAACCCCTCTTCCCCACCACCCCCAAGAGACTTGGAACAGAAGCTGAGGAATTGGGGCTTCTTGGGTTCCATCCAGCCCCCCCCACACACACATCACCTAAACAACACCCATACCTATACTGTATCCCCACCAACCAATGCCTGACCAAACAAATAGGCATTTTCTCAGTTCAAGTAGTTTGGTGCCTGGCTGGGTACTCTTAATCAGATTCCGCCTTCTGCAGACAGACAACTTTAAACCTCACTTACAAGCAGTTTTAGCAAAGATCCACAGAACAGACACAAAGCTTTTCCCCAATCTGCGTAGGTTAAAATGTCAGTTTCAGCAAAGTTGCAGACTCAAACTATTCCCAAAAGTCTGCACAAGTTCAAAGACCCTGAATGCATCCAGAGACTCCCCAACACAGCAGCAAAACAAACACTCCACATCATCAAGTGAACAAAACCCACATTCCAACACACACAATATATGAGAGCTATGTCCTGTACAACAATGTCAAAGCTTTATAAAAATATGAACACAATGAATCACAAAATGTGCATGACAATATGAACATCCAAATACAATATAAAATGCAATGTAAAAAAAAACAAATGCATTTCAAGGGAACATCCCCCCTTCCTCAAATGCCCCCGCTCCTCCAGTGTGCCCCCACTCCCCCACATGCCGGAGGAGTGAGGGCACACTGGGGACATGCTGGGGGAGTGGGGCATGCCGGGGAAGTGGGGGAGCACTGGGGGAGTGGGGCTCACTCGGGGACACAGTGGGGGCACACTGGGGAAGTGTGGGCTGTGTCCTCAAATGACCCCACTCCCCCCACACACCCAGTGTGACCCCAAGTGGCCCTCCACTCCCCCAGTGTGCCCCCACTCCCCCAGTGTGCCCCCTGCTCCCCCACTGTTCCCAAGTCCCCCTGGTAAAAAAGTTAAAAAGCCTACCTGATCCTCACAGGCAGGTCCGGACAGTCACTGCCGGGAACTCCGTGGCTGCTGGCTGGGAGCGAGTCAGTGAGGTCTGAGAGACCCTGGTCACCCGCAAATTTCCTGCCTGGCCTTGCGCCACCACGGTGTAGCCTGGAGAGGCAACTAAAAAGGCGGCCCTCCAGGCAATTAAAATGGCTGGGCAAAGGGTTCCATTAGAACCCATTGCCCAGGCTGGCTATGCCCCCTGAAAATGGCTTCTGGATAGATCGGCCGGCAGTGCCAACCCACCAGAAGCCGCGGCTGTGCCTGTGCAGTAACTCCAGCCGCAGGCAAATTTGCTTCCCGGGCTGGTGCGCATGCGCATGCACACCAGCTCAGGGAGCAAGTTTGCCCGCAGCTGGAGTATGCGATGCTGCTCCTCCGTCTGACTCCTGCGCATGTGCGCGGCTCAGCGCAAGCCGCATGGCGCGCAGGGACCTTTAAAAAATGATCCTCCAGTCGAGGATAATTTTTTAAAGGTCCTGTGTGTGCAGCGCGGCTCATGTTGAGCCGCACACATGCTGCATTGGTGCTGGGCGCATTTGTGGGGCACCGCCCCCAGTGCCAAAGCAAGGGGCCGCCTCTGGGTGTTGATTTGTGGGGACTTCCTCCCTGAAGAAATGTTCTGTGAGGCTGGAAAGCTTGCACACTGCTATGGGTGTTGGTTCAATAAAAAGTATTGTTTTAACTACTTTGTATCACCAATACTGACCAGAAGGGAGGCCCAGCAGTGAGTAGGTTGAAGCCTATTGGCAAGAGTGTGTCACAGTGTCTATGCAATGTAAGAACACAAGAAATGCCAGACTGAATTGACTTGTGCTCCATCAGTTCTCCTGTCTTTTCTCCTTCTTGGGCCAGCATTAAATGCTTCAGGGGAAGGTGCTAGACATGGTTTAATTTAATTTATTTATTTATTGCAAAATTTACTATCCCACCTCCTCTTGCCAAAGGTAGCTTGGGGCGGCGTACAATATATAAAACACAGAATAAAATACACAACCAAAACTTTAAAAACAATAATTCCCCTCCCCCCAACTCGACACCACCCTTCCCCTTCCCCGTCTCCCTCACCAAACGCCTGGCAGAACAACTAGGTTTTACATTGACGCCGGAAGGAGGGAAGGTCCAGGGCCAAACGAGCCTCCACTGGGAGGGAGTTCCACAACTGAGGTGCGGCGACCGCGAATGCCCCCTCTTCAATGTGCCCCCCCGCCAAACTTGGGGGACCTCATAAAGGGCGCCCTCAGCTGACTGCAACGGCTGTTCCAGAACCTGGGGAGTGAGGTGGTCCTGCAGGTAGGTGCTCTGCCAGATTACAGTTTCAGACATAGGGGATGCTTTTGGGCTGTGGGGCTATGAAATAAGGGGCACCCATTGTGTTTAATAGCAGTGGTTTTCCAACTTTTTGAACTGCACCTCTCCTTTTTTCTGTTGTAGTTAAGCCCCCCCATCACATGCGTGCGTGCACACACCTACTTCTCCTCTTCTCCCCCTTCTATTGCTTCCCCCCTCCCATTCTTTGACCCTCTCCCCCCTTGCCACTCCATTATTTTTGAGATTTCCTCCTAGCTCAGTGGGAATGTGGAGACAAGTGTTTGCCAGCTGGGGTCCTTCTCCCCCCTCCAAAACCTTACCTGCCCCCCTTTTGAGAACCTAGGTTCTATGGAGCTGGGGGGCTCTGAAATAAGGGATCCTGTCGAACTCTGGGGCTCTGAAATAAGGAGCATCTGTTATATTCTATGGGGCTCTGGAATAAGGGACAGCCATCATATTCTGTGGAGCTGTGGGGATTCTGGAATAAAAAACATTTCCTAAAATAAGGGACATCTGGCAAATCTAATCTGCCCCCTGGAAGGTTTCCTAGTCTGCAATGGTTATATACATTAATCCTAAAGCATGAGGTGCTCAACCCTTCCCTAAGTTTGGCCCCATCAATTATATTCTTGTCATTCCCAGTCCCTCTTTGAATCTTGCTAAATCCTTGTCCTCAACCCAATCTGGGATAATGTGTTTCACTGGCTAATCCTGAGACCAAACATAAAACTCTGGTTCCAAGACCCCCTTTCCACAGATGGTGACTAGGAAGTGAATCCAGACAGGAGGGCTTGCTTCTTACATTATTGGGGTTTTGGCCTCTACAACAGGAAGGGGTTAGCTCTCAACATGCTCCAGCTGTACCATGTAGTCCTTGACAGGGGATTCAAGAACAACAAACAAGACAGTATTTCCCAATTCTTGGGAATGCTGCAGACGGGCTGAGATGGCAAAAAAATAAATGGCAGCCTTGCTAGACAAGTAGTCAGGCCTACTGATCCAATTATTAACCATGGTTGAGCCCAGGGACATAGCTACTATGGTGCAGCTGCACTGGGGTCCCCAGTTCTGGGCCCCTCACCATGCATGTGGAATTTGTGTGCATCTCATGTGGGGGCAGGGGTAGGGTCAGGGCAAGGGGAGCCTATTCCGTTCTAGTTACGCTTCTGCTTGAGTCACTACTAGGATTGCATCCCACCAGCCCTACATGGAGGGGGGAAGGGGAAGTAAAGGGGAAGAACAGGGCTGGGATACCAGATCAACTGTGGGTTGGAATGGCAATTGCACAGCTCTGTGCGGGGGGAGAGTTCAGTGCTGTAAAATCAGAGGGGTTGCTGGCTGTTGAAGAGTCAGCATATTGGAGCTCTACATGCCCTGTTCTCCAAGGACTGCATGGGCAGGTGATGGGTGGCACTTGCCACCTGCCAGCCTTTTGACACTCAACAGCTCTCTCTACACCAGGGATGCTGGGTACTTTTCAGGATCAAATGTGGTGATGGGACTCAGACTCTAGGAGTCTTGCAACAGTTATTGCTTCTTACCACAGATTCCTCATGTGACCTTAGGGGAGTCACTTTTTCTGGGCCTTAGTTTCCTGTACAGTGCAGATGACAGTCTTGCCCTGCCTCGCAGGATAGTTGTGAGGATACTTAGTTCAAGACTTTGGTGTGTCCAAGTATTACAATGATGAAGGGCAGATTTGTACCACAGAGATATAGATGAGGAACCTTTTCTTTCCTGTGGCGCAGGCCACTTCATAAACTAGTACAAGCTTTGTGGGCCAGATAGGAATTGTGGGAAGAGGTGCACAGGAAAGAAAGAGGAGAGTGCAAATCATGGCTCCATGCCATGGATGCATTGAGTGTGCCTGTTCACTTCATCCCCCATTTCTTTCCCCTGAGTTTTCAGTGCTTGAAGGTAGGAACTACATCCCTTCGCTGGATCCAGGAATTGAAAAGGGGCCAAATGAAAACTAGCCATTGGCCAGATAGACAAACAGGTAGTTATGTATGCAACTGCTGGATAGATGGGTGTGTGTGGAGATGAGTGGATGGGTAGGCATAGTGAGAGATGGGTGTGGGAAGAGATAGAAAGCTGTATGGGTGTGTATGATATGAGGCATGGACAGACAGATTCGGCCACAGGCAGCAAGAGAAGGCATGGGGGACTGTGCCACCTATTCAAGACCAGTGCCCCCCATTGGTTTATTCCCTCTGTCTGCTATTGTCCTCCTCCTAGTTGTGCCTCCACCGCAACAAAGGAAAGTGACCCCCATTTGAGAAACCTTGGTTCTGCCACTGGATTTGGTAGACAGTATAGAGGGGTGAGTGTAGGAGTGAATTGGTGTTTATGGCGATAGAAGGCTAGATAGGGGATCTGTGGACTAGGATAGTTGGATAGAGGAGTATGGGGATGACTAGGAGGATGTGTGTGGATAAATGAAGTTGATCAAGCCGGGTGTATGGGGATGGGGAGACGAGAGTGGGTGGGTGTGTAGAGATGGATAGGGAGATTAGGCAGACATGTCAGATGGATGGAGAGAGGGAAAGTGTGGATGGGAGTGGATCCATTAGATGGAGAGAAGATTAATCTCTGCCTTCTCCTTTCTGGGGAGCTGGGTGGATCCCGCGGGGTCTGTAGTGAGGGCTGGGCCCCAGTGCCAGCAAATGCGCTCTCTCCCCTCCCCTCGCTGCCATCTGCTCAGCCCCACCTAGGCTGAGCAGACCACACTCGCCCCGCTCCCCCAGGGACCAGGAGGCAGCAGCAAGCCCCGGCGAGCGGCAGCCAGTTGCCAGGAAGCGGCTCGCATGGCGCGCCCTATGATTGGAACGCCGGGCTCATCCATCACCGCGCGGGGGTAGCAGCGTCCCCCGCCCCCAGCAGCCCCCGGTGCCTGCTCATTGTGTCTGCGAGGAGCAGGCAGGAGGGGGCATGCCCAGGCTACGGGCTTAGGGAGGGACGGAGATCGCCTACACGCTCAGGCAAGCCCCGCTCTCCGGCTTCCACTATGAGTCCGGCGTGAGCGCGGACCGGCAGCTCCATGGTGCAAGACGGAGGGATGGCGCGCACACCTTACAGCTCCAGCCAGGACATCCAGATGGAGGTGTTCGATAATCCCGGCCTCCAGGTCAGACGGACGGACTGGGGGTGGGTGGGTCGGGGAGAGGGGAAGGAAGGAACCCAGCGCTCCCTGTTCTGGATCTCGCCAGGGCGAAGGTTCTGTGTGGGGTAGAGAGCGAGATGAAAGGAGGAGTGGTGGGAAGGGATAAATGCGATCGGTGTTGTTTAGGGGCACCAGCGATGGGCATCTCGCCCCTAGTGGTGTCTCCAGAGCTTGCCAGTCGGGGTGCAACGGGGTTCACATGCCCCGAGGCTGGGAGAAATTTGGCAGGGCTTGGTAAAATGTAGAAGGGCGCTACCCCCGCCACAAAGATTCGCCACTGCTCATCCCCCTGTACCCATTGAATCACCTGCTTGTCTTTGGCGGGGACAACTAAAGTGTCCCCAAGGAGAGGAGATGTGAGGGGTGTGTGTGTGTCTCCCACAGTGATTGGATTCTTCCCTCTGCCTTCCATTCCCCACCACCACACACGTACATACGCACCGTTGGGCGCTTGAAAGTGAGTGTCAAGTAGAAGGGAGGGGAAAAGGATCCTGCGATTGGATGGGGGGGGTGATAATGGGGCCAACGCTCCTGGGGGTGTGACTAGGATAGAGGCCTGTTCGGCCATTCTGGAAAAAGGAGGAATGTTGCTTCCAGGCCGGCTCTTCCCTTGAGATCAGAACTGAGCCCAGCTGCCTCCCCTAAATCTGGCACTCCATGATTCCCAGACACAGGGCGTGTCCGCTTCAGGCTCTATTCAGACTGCTCCCCTCTTCCTTAGGCAAGCAAAACAGGGGTAAACCCCTTCCCACGCCTCATTCGGGGATTAGTGCCAGTCAATGAGGGAGACCTCGAGTTTTCAACATGAACTGATGGCGTTTCCTAAACCTGAAAGAAAAGGGGGCGGGGTCCAGTGAGTAGGCTGAACATCAGGATTTCTGGGTTCTTTCCCCAGCTTTGGAGAAGGATGGGTCTAATGACTAGAACTAGGGTGACTGGGTCCTATCACCAACTCTGGGGAGAGAATGGGATCTGGTGGGTTAGACTAGGCTCTCATTAGGTTAGGACTCTTGGATTCTGTCGCCAACTCTGGGAGAAGGTTAGGGTCTAGTAGCCAGGATTCCTGGGTTCTCTGGAAGGGGAGGTGAAGTCTTGTGGTTAGCGGTGGGCTGGGGCAAGAGGTTAGGACTCTCTTCTCTGGTTCTCTTCTCTGCTATTGGCTTCTCTGTGCCCTGCGGCTTTGCTGTGCCTTTTAGGGAGGTGAGGGATACCAGGCTTGATCAGCTCTCTCAAGCGTGTCCTCCCCCCAACTGGAAAATGGGGACAATAATTAATGCAGGGGGTTGGGAGGCTTCACCAGTTCATGGCACATTCCCTGGAGGCAAATAGCACCCCAGGATTCTTTTGACTTGGAAATCCTACAGTCCTTTCCCTTCCCTAATTGGTCCCAAGATACTGGGCATTTGCTGGAAACAGGATAGCTCAATTTGATGGGCCTGTGGTCTGATCTGGTGGAGCAGGGAATGGGATTACTTGATGAATAGGACACTGGTCTGATATAGGGAGGTGTGGGATACCAGGCTTGATCAGCTCATTGATAGTCTTCACCTCCTTGGATCAGACCAGGCTGGACAGGCCCACTAGAATGATCTAGGGTGATGGGCTCATTAGTCTGATCAGGGAGGTGAGGAATACTATGCTGGACAGGTCCATTAGTCTGATCAAAGGAGGTGAGGGAGGGATACCAGGCTTAATGGGTCCATTGGTCTGATCTAGGGGGTGAGGGATACTAGACTGGACAGGTCCATTGGTCTAGTCCCAGGAGTGGGGAAATGCTTACTGAGATGGACCCATTGATCTGATGTAGCTCCCCACACAGTTGCATACTCCCACCTGCTTTGCAGGGCGATATGCCTACCCAGCCGCAGTCCACTTTGTGCAAGCAATTCCCCATGCCTCCATCCCAAGGCCAGAGGCAGCAATACTAAACTCACTGATGTAGTGCAGAAGGGCAGGAAAGGAAACAGCCAGATCCCCAAGCATTGATTCTTCACATGTTTGCCATTGCCCCTTTGCTGTCCAATCTCCCACCCTGTTGCTCTGGGAGGCCTGCTGCATTTGTGAGTGACGCATGTGCCTTAATTAGAATGAAGGGCACGGGGTGGGGGAGGCAGAGCCTAAAAATACCGATCCCTGCCCTGCCTCTGAGTTATCACACTGTCTGTGGGCCAGGTAGCAACTGGCTGCTTCCTAGCCAGCTGTCCCCCTCTCTCTCCGAGACGTGCTTGGGATGTGGCTGGCTCATTCCAGGCCTGTCTTGCCTTGACATGTCCTGGCCAGAAGGAGCTTCCACCATGAGCCAGCTGGATAACGACAGACTTCCTGCCATGGGAGGAGGATCAGCCCGTGCAGATGGAAAGAAGGGGCCCATTAGTATTAATTCACTTCTAAAAGGGATGTGATAGAATTTTGTTTCCATAAACACTGTCAGCTGTGGGTAGGGTAGACCTATCCCAGTAAGGAACACTTTAAAGAGTAGGGCAGAAGTGCTGGTTATGAACAACTCCTGGCTACTCCAGTCCCAGATCTTCCCAGCAGGGGGCTCTGTAAGAAGTGGGTAGGAACACTAGCAGTGGGGCAGATCCCTGTTACTTCAGTTCCAGCCTCTTCCAGCAGGAGGTGCTGCAAAGACCAGTATGGGAATAGTTAAAGTACCAGCTGTTTCTATCTAGGTTTATGCCCTCTGCTGAGTGTCTCAATGAGGAAGTTTTTTTTTTTTCTGGCTCTGTTTAAGAAATGAGGTACTACTAGGTCATGGCATGACTCAGAGCCAGCAGGTGTGTTGGCTTGCTCTGTGTGCATTTATACGACTGTTGGGGCCTGCGTGGGTGTGTGTGCACTGCAGTAAAGAGATCGGTGTGTGTGTCCGGGGAGGAGTGTAGGTGTCTGGCATGTGCTGGTGGGAACACATTTGCAGTGAGTGTGTAGAACAGTAACCAGTGTTTATAGAGCTCCATGTGCTTGTATGCTGTGTAGCTTTTGTGTAAACATCTCTGTTTGTCTCAGTGTGTGTGTAGCAGCTTGTGTGTTAATGGCTCTGTTTGCATCAGTATGGGATCGTGTTTGTGTGTCTGCACATCCCTATTAGTTGGGGCTAGGATCTGATTGCTGTAAGTAAGGTGTGTGTGTTAGGTTGCATATGCATCAGTGAAAGTGTGTTTATTTGTTGACATGGGCAGTTGCATGCAGTGGTGTGCATGTGTAAGAGTGTGAACAACGCCCTGTGTTTGTTTGGCTCTGTGTGTATGTGTGATTAGCTCTGCTTGTGTGTGTGTGTGTTGTGTGTGAATAGCTGTATTTGTCTATGTGCACGACTCTGTTTGTGCTTGCTTGTTTGCACTCAGTTGTGTTCCCAGATGTGTACAGTTGGTGTATGTACTTGGCTGTATTGGTTAGTGTGTACAGAGTGTGCATGTGTTTACAGGGTGTGCACGTGATAGTGTTTGCGTGAGGACAGTTGGTGTGTTTGCATATGGCTCTGTCTTTGTTTGCAAGGAGTGTGCATATTGCTGTGTGTGTGTGTAGGGTGTGTGTGTGGTTGGTTGTGTGTGTAAAAGAGAGAAAAAGACATGGTGGCACTTTATGAGCGAGAGTGTGTACGTGCTTACAGGACGTGTGTGTGGTTTTGTGTGTAGCTACAGCTGATACATATGGTTTTACAATGTGCGGGTGTATAGCTTTGTGTGCATGGTTATCTTGGTGTACAGGAGTATGTGAGATTGGGACACTCTGCCAGCCCCCTTCCTTGCCAGCCAGTGCCATGTGCCCTCTGGGCATCAGTTTATTTCTTTGATCCCATTACAACATAGAGTGATGGGTGCATGTCTCGCCATCAGGGGCAGTGCGATTCCCTGCAGCCGTGAAGCTACCCCAGCCCTCATTTTGGGAAGGGGGCACTGTAGGAAAGTGGGACACCTGCTCTCAGGATTTCAGTATCTCCTTCCTAAGTCCTGAGTGACACAATGGGACCTCCCCTCTACTTGGGGCTGGTGCAAGGATTTTTGCTGCCCTAGGCAAACCTTTGCATAGCCCTCATGCAACACATGCCCCACAGTCCCACGCCCACCCAGTGCAGCCTCCTTCCCCTTTTCTGTTCATGGCAATGAGGAGTGGGGTGATCCCAGCCAGCAGGCCTTCCTGAAAATCCCATTAGCCCCATGCATGCCCCCCCTCCCCCTCTCTCCATGGCAACTGGGTCTCTAATTTAATCCAGGGGACTTTGTGACAGCATGATCTGAGGATGGGAGTGCTGTGCTGTTGGAAGGCTGGTTGGGGATGAGGCTCTTTCTTGGCTCTGAAAGAGTTAACTCGGAATTGATGCGCATCCCTCCAGCTCAGGGTGCTTGGTGCCCTAATTCCCCAGACTATGAGGCTGTGAGTTTATCCTGCTGCTCCCCATAACCCTGCCACAACTCATGGGCTTGCCACTGGTTTATGGGGCACTCTGTTCAGTGGCAGGGCACAAACACTGCTCAGGGGCTGTCCCCATAGCCGAGGTTTTTGGGTGGGGATTCGGAAAACCTAGCAGAGTTCCCTGCTCTGACAAAGATTCCTGGTAGCCTTGCTTTGGCTGGATGATCCCAGCTTGGAGCTGGTGGCAGGGAGGGGAGGGAAGATGGGAAGCAGCCTGTGCTACATCTGCCTCAGGTTCATCAAGGCACATCACTGCATTAAGCCGGGCCTATGTTTCCCCCCACTCTGTAACACGGAGGGAGTGAAGCTTTGAACATGCCTCCCTTTTGTGCTTGGGGTCTGTGGCTGAGGAGAGTTGGTGCTTCTCTGCCTGGGGGTTCTCCCCTGTGCAGGGCCAGAGCAATCTGAGATCCCTCAGGTCCCTGATCTTTCCATCCCTTGCTCTGTTCTTGTTTTCCACGGGGCTTGCTGACTTGCCTGGCATAGTAATTAGCTCTCCCGGTAATTAGTGCTTGGCTCTGGTGTGCAGTGGTTGTGAACCCAGCAAGGATATTAAAACCCTGCAGCAGCAGATTGATCTGCTGTTGAGGGATGGGCCTCTTCCTCCACCCCCACCTTCTCCAGTGCAGTGGATGAACCTCTAAGTATTGGGAGTGGCCAGTAGGGGGAGGCTCCCTGGATTCTTTGATGGGCAGATTAGTTAGATAGAGACATGAATGACTACCTGATTGGAGATCACTGTAGCTGTATGCAGAGACCCATCTTTACTATGTTTTCCCCATTGCCACCAATAGGCATTCTCTTACCTGAGCCGTTTCAGGCCACTATTATTATTGTTTATATAGCACCAGCAATGTGCCTGGTGCTGAACAGTTGTGATTACAAACAGGTCCCTGCCCTGAGGGGCTTACAAGGGAGGGGAGATGAGGAGGAGCATATAGGGGGAGATGGGGATACATTCATGAAGCTGAGAAGTTGCAAGTGTCTGTGCTTAGCTTAGTTACAAGGGGAGGAAAGGGAGCCTGAAGGATGAGACAGTCAGTATAAAGAGAAGCATAAACAAGGAATCTATGAGGGTGAGGAGCTAGGGAAAGTCTGAAAGAAGAGGTAGGTTTTTAGGAGGGATTGGAAGGTTGGGAGAGAACAAAGCTCTCTGCTTGTGAAGGGGAAATTCAGGCATAGGGGGCAGCGTGGGTGAAGCCAGTTTAGGGAGCAGGAGACTCTGGGTGAAAACAGACATGACACTAACCACCCTTTAACCACCCTTGGTGGTCATTTATGCATGTTGCAAGGCTGCATAGGGCACCAATACAGCCCTGTTACATGCATAAATAACCACCAAGGGTGGTTAAAGGGTGGTTAGCGTCATCTCTGATTTCACCCTCTGGCAGAAGTGAGGGTGGCAGCAGGGGAGGAGCAAAGTTCCCCAGTGAGAATGTAGCAGGAATGAAGGCAGAAAGATAGGGAGGAGCAAGAACCAGGAAGAGCCTTTAAGGTAAGGTGAGGGCAAGGAGTTTGTGCTGGATGCAAAGGGGGAGAGAGAACCAATGAAGGGAGCAGAGGAAGGGCTTAATGTGATCAAAATGGCAGACAAGGTGGGCGCAGACGCTGCAGAGTGTTGAACAGAAGTGACAGGGTCAAAGTGAGATGGGGAAAGCCAGTAAGGAGGAGGTTGTAGTAGTCAAGGTGAGAGATGACTGGAGTCTTGGAAGTGAGAATGGTAAGGAAGGGCTGGATTTTAGCAATGTTATGCAGGGCAAAGCAACAGCCTTGGCAACAGAGTGCATATGAGGTACAAAGGAGAGGGAGGAGTCAAAGATAAATGCCAGGCTACGTGCCTAGGATGGTGACACTGTCAATGGAGAAAGGATGGTTTAGTGGGGACAATGAGGAGTTCAGTCTTAGACATGTTAAGCTTCAGGTGCTGGTGAGACATCTAAGTGAAGAAACCAGAGAGGCAAACTGTGATGTGAGACTAGGGTGGCCAGAAATGCAAACTGTAGAGGGCACTTATGAGAAATACAGGTTGCAGGGCTGTGTTGGCTCCAATGCAGCTCTGCAACCTGTATTTCTCACAATTTGCATATCTGGCCACGCTATGTGAGACTGGATGGAGGAGGATGAGGATGGAATGACTGAGTTTGTTGTCATCAGCATACAGCTGACACTGGGAGACACGTAATTCAATGTTTACCCAGGGATAGAATATAAAGTGAGAAGAGCAGAGGGTTCAGGATGGAGCCCTGGGGAACTCTGATCCTAAAAGTGAAGGGAGACAGTACCAACAAGAGAGAGACTGATGGTTAGGCAGAGAGGAAGGAAACTAGTTGAGAACTGAACCCTGGAAACTGAGGAAGTGAAGAAAATGGAGGAGGGGATGGTCAAGAGCGTTACAGGAAGCAAATGAGGCTGAGCAGGACAAGAATGGAATAAAGGCCCTTAGACTTGGATATGAGGAGGTTGCATTGGTGAGTAGAGTGGAGAAGAATTGGAAACCAGATTTAAAAGCATCAAGGGAAGAATTAGAGGAGAGGAAGTCATGAGAGCAGGTGTAGACAGCCCACCTGAAAATGAATAAGAGTGAGATTGGACAGAAGTTGGAGGGGTCATACTAGGCTATGAAACCCTGTTCCCAGTATTTTCTCCTCAATGGGGAAAAGAGCAGTGAACACAGATCCCTATACTAGGCTTTTGAGCCTGGTATCTAACAGCAACTAAAGCCAGGCACTTAGGGACATGGAGTTTGAGCTTCCTGCCCTTGGGATAAGTGCCATACTGGGTCAGACAAATGGTCCATCTACCCTAGCATACTGTCTCTGACAGTGGCCAGCACTGAATGCTTCAGAGAACTGCACAGCAGATTATCATGGGGTGATCGGTTTCTTTCTGTTTGCTCCCAGTCCCAAACAGTCAGAGGTCTCATCCCCAGACCAACTTGTCTAATAGCCAGCTATGGGCCTATCCTCTAAGAACTTACCCAGTCCCTTTTTTTTAACCCAGTTATTCTGTTGGCTTCCTAACATCCTCTGGCAATGAGCTTTCCAGGTTAGTTTTATGTGAAGTGAAAAAGTGCTTCCTTTTATTTGTTTGAATCTTCTGCAAGTTAATTTCATAGGGTGTACATAACCACTCCATATTTGCTTGTTTGGCATCACACACAATTTTGTAAACTTCTGTCCTATTTCCCCCCCTTTCCCCCATCATCTTTCCTCTAAGCTGAGGAGCCCTAACCTACTGAGCCTCTTTTCATATGGAAACAATTCTATGACTTTGATTATCTTTGTTGCCCATTTCTGTGCCTTTCCAGTTCTAACGTTCCTTTTTGAGATGGGGAGACCAGAACTGCACACACTATTCAAGGTGTGAGCGCACCATGGATTTATATAACATTAGGATAGTATCGGTTTTATTTTCTATCCCTTTCCCAATAATTCCTAGCATCCTGATTTTCTTTTTAACCCCTGCTGTGCATTGAGCTGATGATGCATATTCTTTCCTTACCACAACTACTGCTGATCCATCCACCACCCTGAAGCACGAGGGTTGATAGGCCTTGGACTCTCTCCTGCAGGCCTGGCTCATTCATTGTCCAGTGAGGTGACCTTTTTTGGAGTAGCACGGTTACAGGAAGCAGCACTAGCATTCCTCAGTTCTTCAGAAGGTGAGGCTCCAGCTCCTGCAGCCCCACTCCATCCAGTAGGGGATGCTGCAGATGGCAGTGTGTGTCCACCATACTGTACACACTGGGAACCATTCCTGTGGCTGCTCCAGAGAGGCTGAGGAAGGCCGGGGGGCTGGTCTCCTCAAGTCAGATGATGCCAGCACAGCTGCAGACACAGACGCAGTCGTGGTGCTTCCTGACCTCTGGGATCTCAGCCAAGCAACACCCTCCTGAGTCCCAGAGAAGTGGCAGAAATGCCCATCCTCAGGACGTGGGCCAGGAGTGAGGAGGTGTGAGGCACCACAATAGCTCAGCTAGGCGTTGCTATCTTAGCAGCTAGCATCATGTGTAGGTGCTATTCCCAGCTCTGCAGGTGGACTAACCTGGTCTACAGGCTTGAACCTAGCTCCTGGGTTCTGTCCCCAGCATTTCTCCCGTGTGACTAGTTGCTTTCCCAGTCTGTGCCTCAGTTTCCTCCACCAGAAAATTGGGATAATTATAACAAAGCAGCAGGATGAGATTTAACTTATTCTTGTTGGTGAAGAATTACAGGCCCAAAGCAGAGCAAATGCAAAAGTGGGTTGTCTGTTGTGATGGTATCCTGCAGCGATAGATTCCACAGGTTTTGTGTACAGCACATCGGGATCTACATAAGTTGGTATCCTTTCAGCCTGCTAACTGAATGCTATGCTTCTGCATGCTAACTGGACTCTTCTCTCCCTCAGGGAAAATATGGCAAGCGGAAGAGCCGCTTCAAACGCTCTGACGGTAGCACCTCCTCTGACACCACTTCCAACAGTTTCGTCAGGCAGGTAAGAGCAACGGTAGCGTGAGAAGGGTGGTCGCTATTTCCTCTATGCGGAGCTGAGCCTTTTGGGAGACAGGGGGAGCACGAGAGGCTCTCTCTACAAGTCTGCTCAAGGGAGATGGGATTTAATTTGTTTAATACAGCTGGAGCAAGTCTTGACAGCGTGGTGATAGTGATTTAGGGCATGTGAGTGTGTCTCCGCCTGGTGGACAACTCCAGTTGCTTCAAGAGTCTTCTTACTGACCAGAAGATGAGTTTATGACGACTTGTTCACACAGACATTCTGAAGTAATAGCTCCTTAAGTCACTTTAACTCTGCTGCTGTTGATGCTTTTACAGTGTTTAAAACAAAGGCCGTTTTTAGACGATGTGCCCATGCAGGTCCACCCATCTTCTGTGCATCCAGATGCCCATCTGAAGGCAGGGCCGGCCCCAGGCATGTGCCACATGTGCGGCCGCACATGGCCCCGTGGAAGTTCTTCTGCCTCCCCTCCCCGGCCTGCCTCTGCCTCCTAGTAGTGCTCCAGCAGCAGCAGAACACCAATCGGACTGGGAGATAAAGCTGTTTGTTTACAAACAACTTCTCCCCATGTGCTGATCAGAAGGTTATTACCTTGTAAAGAAGGTTCTTCGAGATGGCACCTAACATTTTCACAACTGGGTTCTGCATGCTCAGCTCACCCTATTCAAATAATAGACCACATGATGGTCTCGAGCTCCTCTAGTATAAAAAACACTGACTCTTCCCCTCAGAATGACAGTTCCTTCCAACCCTTTCTAAAAATATAAGAAAAAAATTCCATGCGGGGCTGGAAGGGTGGGTGTTGTGAGAATGTTTGGAGTCATCTCAAAGAACCTTGTTTACATGGCAGCAACCTTCTGTTCTTCTTCAAGTGGCTCCTCACAGGCTATTTTTACATGACTCCGCTGGGTGGGGGGTCCATGGGCACGCCAGTGCATGCACACAGCTACACATGCATCCCCCCCCCCCCCCCAATCATCCACACCCACGGAGTAACTGCCGTTTCCCCCGGTTCATGGGGACGAGTGGGCGGGTGAGTGGGGATGCGTGTTAGGCGGGTGCGCACCCCCACTTACCATGGTTGTGTGCACTGCGTTGTTCACACGGGGCTCCCCCCACAGAAATCTGCATGTTCATGGGTGGGAGAGGCCCATGTAAAAAGGGCCACGTTCTCACAACTGTCTTACTTATACTATCTTAGGTAGGAATTTAGGATGTAAAGTAATATCTATTCTATCTTGGAAAAATAAATCTGCAAATATGGTTCTGAGATTATTATGGCTGCTATTTGACTAACTTCTTAATGAAGTTATTGCTAACAGGAATACTGTCTTTAAACCCACACCCCATAACCAGTTCATTTGCGCCCCTGCCCCCATATAATCAATACATGCTGCCCTGGGGGCACAAATTAAATGGTTCTGGGTGGGGGGCAGTGTGAATTGATTATATGGGGGCGGGGCACAATTGAACTGCTTATGGGGTAGAGGCAGCATGAACTGATTATGGGGGCACAACTGAACTGGTTATATATTTTCATGGCATAATGCGCTTAATAAGCTACCTGCATTTTGAGTGTCTGGTGTGTGTGATAGCAGCACCTCTGGACTGGTCGCACCGCATGCGTGCACAAGGCACAGGTGGCACTGGCAGCAAGAAGCTGGCCAAGCTCACCCCTTCCTCCAGTAAGGTAGTGGACGCAGTCAGTCTCTCTGTGCCTGCCTCACTGCCTGCCCGGCTGCCCCTGCAGTGGAACCACCCCTGGGGAGTGGTGGTAGACGCTCGGCTGGGGAGGTGGGGGGAGCATTGGGAGGCCATGATTGTCTATGGCCACTTGCCTGAGTGCCAGGTAAGGCAGCCAAGGGATGGCAAGTTGGGGGATGGGGAAGAAGCATGGGGAGGCCATGCTTCTCCATGATTGCTCAGAGGGGTGAGAATGGGAATCCTTCCTGTCCAGAGGGAGTAAATTTTATGTAAATTTACACATTTGCATAATTAGGTGGGGCCTAATTATGCAAATTAGGCCCCACACCAAGACTTCACACATGGCCTCACAAACCCTGGGGCCGGCCCTGTCTGAAGGTGGCATCGGGGGTGGGGTGTCTGTTGCTGCTGTGACCCATGCACCGTCCACTCATGGCCATGCATGGAGCATTGGGGGGAAATCCAGACTGTTCCATGTGGGGGCAGGCCAAACCATGTGTGGGTAGGAGTGCACACTCATCCCTGGCCCATTTGATTCCGTCCCCCCCCCCCCCGCAGCTCATTGGACATGCATGGGCACTCCACACAGGCACGAACCTGCCCCCAGCTGTGCCTGTTTAAAAATGGCCAACGTGTGTGTGTGGTAGTGGAGGGGATTACCACCAGGGGTGTGTGTTCCCAATTAAGTGTTATGTGCTCTGAAGTCAGATCATGTGAAAAGAGAGAGAGGGTGAATTACGTGCATTAAGCCACTTAATACCAGCACCTAACATTTTACTCTATCATTAACTCCCTGTTTAGTTTCCCTCCAGGTAATTATGCTGTATAAATGCAAAGTGGATTATTGTCACTGGAGTAAAGGAGTGGGAGTTGGCCTGTTCAATGCATCTAGTTCTTTAGCTCACTTGGCAGATTTCAGAGTGGAAGGGAGACAAGTTCTATAGCTGTTTCTGTGTTCTTAGCGTTTCAATCCCTGCTATATTGGCAATGCCATCCACAAATTGCCAAGTTCTTAGTGGGAAATAATTGATGAAAGGGACAGTGACATAAAAAAACAAAAGTGAAGTCTCCAATAAGGAGACCTGTGTGTGTGCATATACACCTGGTAACAAGCTGCAGCAGCTAAGAGAACAAAACGGTGGCAGATGCGAGGGATGGAGGTTTCCTTGGGAAATTTCAAACTGCAGATACATGGAGAACAAAGCATTTTCAAAAATTCTAGGAAGCAAGTCAGGGAAGTGCTTGCAAGGTAGCCGCAGTTCCACCTTGAACCAGCAGGAGGTGCTTCAGGTAGAAAATCCATGCAGCAGGGTCCTTTTTAAAAGGATAAATGCTCTCTGGTTGGGCTGCATCTGTGCAAATGATTTCAGTCCCAAGCAGAGTTGGTCTATCGCAGGGGCAAGAAGTTACTGGGCCCAGAAAGGAGGAGACTGTCCTGGACTGCCTTAGAGATTAGGATTTCCTTTGAGGACAGGGACTGTCCGCAGGCTGTGATTTAAGATTGCAGGCTATGGGGGTAGTACTCCCTGGAAAGGTCAAAGCAGCAGCAGGAGATCAGGGATTAAAAGGAGAACATTTCCTTTCATCGTAGGACCCAGCTGTGAGATTCCTCATTGTGACTTTAACCCCTTTCCTTCTGGGCAAATGACAACAGGCTGTGTTCGAATGCAGGGTTCGTGTCGGCTGGACAGAGCAGTCCAGAAATGTCTCCTCCCATGGAGCAGGGAAGCAACATGGTCACCATAGCAATCCTCTCTATCCACAGGGTGCTGGGAATAGGGCATTAAATAATGGAACAGCTGAGTTCTGCAAGGTAGATGGGGGAGGCATAAACCCACTGACAGGGCTGTGGAGGAGGAGACAGGTGGAGGAAGAGCTCAGCTTGGCAAACTCTGATCAGATCTGCCTTGCACAGGGCATCCTGGGAAAGAATTTATGACCATTGGCATCCAGAGCATCACCCTTCACTCCTGAGCTCCAGCGGTAGCTCCCTCAGCTGCATCTCATGGTGAAAACAAATGAGGCAATAGCCCGCCGGGGCCTGTGTTTGATCCATGCAGACACCCCCATACCCCCCCATTCACAGGTTTAGCATGTAGACCCTAATAAACGCCTCCCTACATGTCTTCATGTGCTTGCAGGCAGCCCCTACTCACAGGCTTAGCCTGACAAACCTAACAGACGGGCAGGTGTTCTTCCCTGCTGCACTCCACCCTCTTCCCAGTATCCTGCCCCCTGTCATGATGTGTATCTGCAGTGAACTATGGGAAGAAGCCTCACTAGCTGTTTCTTGCTTCCGGGTTAGTCTCGCCCCAGGAGGTGGTCCAGTACCAGCAAGTATTTGGTCATGTGCAGCGTACAGCCAATCCTAGCTAGGCAGCTGTCCAACTCTTTAAGCTATTCAAAACTTATTTAGCACGCAGTCTGCACACTTCGGACACCTGTAACATAGCCACGGATCCCGAGAACTTCAGGGTGCTTGTTACTGCTGCTCAGCATAACCTGAGAGCCATACATCAGAACCAAATCATTTCCCCTCGTTGCCTTGATGAGATTACAAGGCAGAGACAGGGTACTTTCAGACGTTACGGGCGGCCGGTTCACCACAGCGAACCACCAGGGGGGGCGAACAGCGCAACCACGCCCGGGGGTTGGAAAACGACCCAAACAGACGTGCCGGGAACGGGACCACGGCCCGGAACCGGGCCGCACCATCACGGCCCGTGGCAGCACAACAGACGTGCAGCCGAACCCCCGGCGGGCGCTAAACCCCCACAAGGCACCGGGCAGGGGCGGGACACAGACATGGCCGCCTGAGGGCAAACGAAGCCACAAGGCACACAAGGGAACGCCCACACAAGGGAAACGGGAAGGGAGGGGGGAAGAGCGAGAACAGGCTGACAGCCGGCTCACACAGCGGTCCCGCAGCGGGGCACAATGCACGGCCACACGCCCGGGCACACACACACACACACCCACACACACACCCGCACACACACACCAGGGAAAGGCAGGGAAGGGGGGGCAGGGGCACCCGGAACACCCCACCAGGAACACCGGGAGGGACGGGGGGGCACCACCAAGGGGCAAGGCACAGACAGCAGCAACCCCCACCCCCACACCACCCCAGTCCAGTCCAGTCCAAGGAGGTGCCCCCACAGGAACAGAGGCAGTCTCGGAGGGGGGGGGGGACCCCCGGAGCAAGGCACGTTGGGGGCCCCCAAAGCACAGCGAGGCCGGCGGAGGGGCGCCAGGAGGAGGAGGAAGGGGGCCCCACAGTCAAAGGCTGGCACAGGCAGGGCAGCCGGGTCCAGCGGTGCTCCTCCGCAGCACCAGCGACGCTCAGGCAGCACCCACGGAGTCACGGGGATGGAGGGGGCCCAGGACCACGGCCAGGGGCAGCAGCAAGCAGCGAGGCGGGCGGGAGCTCACCGAGGTGGGGTCCGCAGGTCGGGAGCGGCCAGCGGGGACCAGGCCCCCCCCCGGGCCGGGGCGGGAGCCCACACGGGGGCACCACGCCGGGGGGGGCAGGCCAGCGACGCGGGGCTCACGGGCCGCTGCCGGGGGCCCCGCTGGCCCGAGGGCCCGGGTGGCCCGCCCGGTGGACCAGGTGGGGCCAGTGCAGCATGCCCCGGCGGTACCCCTGCAAGGACATGTAGTGGGCGATCAGGTAGTAGGCCTCGAAGGGATCGGGCATGGTGAGGGCCAGCTGCACATCCACACGCGCCCACACCGCCAACAGGGATGACATCTCCACCGCGGAGGGCTCCGGCACACAGCAGGCAGCAGAAGGGGGCCACGGAAGATGCCCCAGCTCCAGAAGCCGCTGGAACGCCGCCCCACGGGTGCGCTGGTACCCACGGGCCCCGTGAACACAGGAGAAGTAGCTCACGGCCAAGGCAGGGCCACCCTCGGCCAGGCACTCCGAGTAGGCGCCCAGACCACACACCACCAGCGCTGACACGGTCTCAGAGGCGCTCCAGGGCACATGGGCGCACAGCACCTCCGGGATGCGCCCCTCGGGGAAACGAGCCAGCCCCAGGGCCTCCGCATGCAGCCGGCAATCACGGGCGCTCACCACATGGCCAAAGTAACGGAGCCCGGAGCTCAGGCTCTCGTAGGCACCTGCACGGCTCCCCGGCCCGGCCAGGAGCAGCTGCACGGCAGGGGTGTGCCACAGGTCGCACAGAGACATGGTCTCGCGGAAGGCCCAGATATGGGGGGCCCCTTGGGGGCCGGACAGCGGGAGCCCCATGGATGGGCAGCCAGCCATGGTCCAGCACAACAGGGAATGGGACACGGAGCCCGGAGGGCACACAGACTGCCCAGGGCCGGGAGAGGCTCGGCCCGGCCCCCGGGACAGGGAACACGGGCCCGCACCGCAACATTGTAGCACAACAGAGCGAGGCGTGGGGTGCGGGCCCGGCACAGCTGCAGAGAACAACAGCGAGCTCTCTGTCTGCCTAATCGCACCTTCAAGGCCATCCCGCTACAAACAGCGAGGGGAGGGGGCCCGGGGTGCTGGGGGCGGGAGCAGCCGGAATGCACCGGCACAGGGCGCGCGCAGGGCCGCGAGGCCGACCCCCGGGCGGGGCCACCAGCACCGGGCCGGCATAAGCGCTCCCAGCCCCCACCGGGGCCCCAGCACCATGGAGCGCGATAGGGCAGGTGGGAACTGGATGTTCCTCGCGCTCGCGGCTGAGTGGCACCGTGACCACACTGAGCAGCTGTGCCTCCTGACCGAGAGGGTGCACCTGGCCGTCCGCCTGCGCTATGTCCTGGCCCTGCGGGCTGGCGTGCGCCTCCGGGGCCAGCAGGCCCGCAGGAGAGTCCGTGGCCGGCTCAGGGCTCGGCGCCGGGCCTGGGGGGCGTGGCTGGCCGCCTGCCGGAGCCTCACCCGGCCCGCTGCGCTCCGAGGGGCCGCGAGGCGGTTCCGCTGGGCAACGCAGACCCTCCGCCGGGCAGCGCTGCTGGCTATGCCCATAGCGCGGAGCCTATGGGTCACGGAGCGGCCCCAGGCCTGGTGGGAGCGGGCCCAGGCCCACTGGGGGGAGGCCGAGTGGGGGTCCCACTTCCGGATGGGCAAGGCCACCCTGCTGCGCCTAGCGGAGCTCCTCACGCCCTGGCTGGAGCGGCAGCACACCTCCATGCGGGAGCCCATCCCCATGGTCCAGCGGGTGGCCATAGGGGTCTGGGCCCTCGCAACGCCCGACTCCTGCCGCTCCGTGTCCCAGCACTTCGGGGTGGGGCTCAGCACGGTCGCCTGCATCGTGCGGGATGTGTGCGAGGCTGTGGAGGGCGTGCTCCTCGACAGGACCATCCAGCTCCTGGACCAGGGCGCTGTGATGGCTGGCTTCGCGGCCGGGGGCTTCCCGAACTGCATCGGAGCCGTGGACGGCACACACATCGAGATCCTGCGCCCGGCCGCGGGGGAGGCCCTGGAGTATGTGAACCGGCACGGATACTACTCCCTGCACCTGCAGGGGGTGGTGGACCACCGGGCCCGCTTCATAGACATCTACACGGGCAACTCCGGCCGGAGTCACGACGCCAGGATCATGACCATCTCCCCCTTCTATGCCCGCATGTACCGGGGGGACTTCGCGGACATGGGCATGAGGTGGATCGAGGGTGTTCCCATGCCCCCCTGCATCCTGGGGGACCCCGCCTACCCCCTGACCCGCTGGCTGATGAAGGTCTACCCTGTCCCGAGCACCCCTGCGGAGCAGGTATACAATACCCGCCTGTGTGCGAGCCGGACCGTGGTGGAGCGTGCCTTCGGGGCCCTGAAGCAGCGCTGGAGGAGTCTAGCTGGCCGCCTGGACTTCACCGTCCCCACCTCCGCCCTGGTGATCGGTGCCTGCTGCGTTCTGCACAATGTGTGCGAGACCGAGGGGGCGGCCCTGGAGTACCCCGAGCCCCACCGGCCCCCCGGTCCTGTTCCCCTGTACGTGAACGCAGGGAACCCCCGGGAGTACCGGTATGCCAAAAGGATCCGGAACGCCCTTGCAACCCACATCGCCCGGGGGGGCCCGCTGTGAGGGCCTTCCCGCCCCTGGGGGCCCCACCCCCCGTTCCGTGCCCATGCCCCTGTACACGCGGTCCCACAGCCCTGTCCCCCCCACAAACGGGCCGGGGACAACTGTCTCTTTACAACACTTTATTGCCCACACAGTGCACACAATCACCCTGTGCCCCCTCCCCACCCCCGTCCCCGTGACCCCGTCCACCACCCGCCCTCATGTGGCCCTCCCCCTCCCCCCCCTTCCCACCATCCCCCCGCGTTTCCTGGGCCGACCCCTCGTGCGGCCGCTTGGGCCCACCGAGCTCTGGGAGCTCCCCTCCCCCCCACTGTCCGTGTCCCCTGCCGTGTCCTGGGCCGGTCCCGGCCCCGGCAGGGGGCCGGGCGGCGGATGGGCAGCTGTGCCCGGTGCCCCGGTCGCGCCCCGGGGGGGCTGGACCCTCCGGAGGCCCGGGGGCACTGGGAGGCGCATGCGAGGGCCCTGGGGCCGGGGGGGCGCCAGGGGCGGCAGGGCTGGGCCCGGGGGCGCCGAGGGGCCCGGCATGGGGACCTGGGCGGGCAGGGCGCCCGGAGGTGCGCCGGCCATCACGTAGGCACACATGGTGCCCGCATGCAGGAGCAGGGAGGTCCCAATGTCGTGGGACCTGTCCATCTTTGCGCTGTGCTCCCGCACCATGCCCTGTATGTCCTGCCGGAGGCCCCTGAGCAGCCCCTGCTGCCGCTGGTGCTCCCGGCGCTCCCGCCTCCGCTCCAGGCGCACCTCCGCCTCCAGCCGGCGGTCTGTCTCCAGGGCCTTCTCCATGGACCGCTCTATGGCCGCCTCCATGCGGTCCACGGAGGCGATCATGCGCTCCCCCTGTTCCTCCGCCCTGCGGACGATGTCCTCCGCTTGCTCCTCCCTGCGCCTGCGGACCCGCGCCCGGTACTCCCGCATCCGCTGGGCTGGGGCCGCGGCCGGCGGAGGCGCCGCGCGCGGGGGCTGCCCTGTGGAAATGGGCGGGTGGGTCAGTGCAGGGCCCTGTCCCCTAGCGGGGTCGGGTCCCGGGGCCCCCTGCCCCCCCTCCCCCACTGAGGCCAGAGGCCCCCCTGGGCTGGCGCCCGGGGGGCCCTCCCGCAATCCCAGCCCTCCCGCCTTACCTGGGTCCGGCACCTGCTCTCCTGTGCCCTCCGCGGGGGCCTGCACCGTCTCGCTGGCCCGGTCCTGGGGCTCCCCATGTCCTGCGGGCGGGAGAGGGGGGAGCGGGTGAAGGGGGCTGGTTGTGGCCCCTGCAGCAGGGCCCCCACCCCCGCCCCTGCCACCGGCCCCCTGGTCGTGCCCCCCCCTGCCCTGGGGGCCCGCTTACCCTCTATGTCCGTCTCCGAGCCTTCGGAGGCCGGCGCCTCACCCTGGGAGTGCTCCCCCTGGGACCACTGGCTGAGGGTGGTGAAGGTGCCGACCTCCGACTCCGCCTGGCCGGCCCGGCGTTGGGATGTCTCCGGGCTGCTGCTGGGGGGGGGCCTTGGGGCTTCTGCGGGTCCCGGGTGGTCCTCCTGGGGGTGGGGGTCCCCTGAGCTCGTGTCTACCGGGCGGGCGGCGAGGGGAGGGGGTACCTCGGCCCGCTCCCTGCCCTGGACCACAGCGCTGCCCACCAGGCGTGGGGCAACGATGGAGCCCTTCATGTGAAGGATGCGGTCCAGGGCATCGTAGTAGGGGGCGGTGCGGGCCCCGTGGCCGGAGCGGCTGTTATTGTCCTTGAGGGCCTTGTACCCCCTCTTGAGCTCCTTGGCCTTCGAGCGACACTGGTTGACAGTGCGCTCGTGCCCCGCCGCCTCCATGTCGCGCACGATGTCCCGGTAGACATGCTCGTTGCGCTGGTTTATTGCGAGCTCCACCTGGTACTCGAGGGTCCCCCAGATCCGTATGAAGTCCCGGGTCTCCTGGAGGCCCCACTGTCCCCCTCTGTGATAGGCCTTCCTCCGGCTGGGCCCCTG
The DNA here is from genome assembly GCA_003113815.1 of Sphenodon punctatus. Classification (NCBI taxonomy): domain Eukaryota; kingdom Metazoa; phylum Chordata; class Lepidosauria; order Sphenodontia; family Sphenodontidae; genus Sphenodon; species Sphenodon punctatus. The sequence goes on from QEPC01011736.1 coordinate 1,855,416, forward strand.
CTGTTCCTCCTCCCGGTGCAGCTCCTGCTGCACCTGCCTGTGCTCCTCCTCCACCTCCTCCTGGGGGTGCGCCTCCAGGGGCCGGGGGCCGGGCTCCTCCTGGGGCTCGTCCGCCCGGGCCGACTTTCGTGTCTGGGGGGGGGAAGGGGGGTGGTTGGTTGCTGGGTGAGGGTGTGGGCCCTCTCGGGGGCCCCCTGCCCCCCTGCCCTCCGCCCGGGGTCCCCCTGCCCCCCTGCCTTCCGCCCGGGGTCCCCCCGGCCCCCTCCACAGGGGGTTCCCCTGTGCCCCCTGTTCCCCTCCCAGTGGGTGCCCTTACCCGTTTCCTGGGTGCCTCCTGTGGGCCTGTTCCGGCCGCTGTCCCCGGGGCGGCGCGACCCGGCTGCAGCTGTGGTTGGTGTTCCCGGGGCGCCTCCCTGGTCGGGTGCTCCCGTGTGCCCCCTTCCTGCACCTGTGCCCCCTCCGCCTGCATCGCTGGGCCTGGCTGCACGTCCTCCGCCTCCTGTGCCGCCGCTGTCGCTGTTCGTGCCTCCGGTCTCTTCCGCTTCCCTCCTCGCTCCATCCCGCCACGCTTGCTTGCTGCTGCTCTCGCTTTAAATCTCCCTCCGGTGTTTGTGTTGGTGCTGGTTGCCTGGCAGCGACGCTGCGTGCCTCGTCCCCGGCCGGGGCTCCATTTTTTTGGTTCCGCTGGGGGATTGGCGTCCAGACGTTACTTTTGCTTGGTTCCCTGTGGGGGTTGGTTTGACCACGCTTCCCGAGACCTTCCCCCGGCTAGCCCGGGAAGCGTGGTTCAAACTGACCCCATGTGGGTATTGAGCGTGATGAACATCTGGCGCACGCCGTTCAGACGTTCCGGGCCCTTTGGCCCCGCGGGGGGGTTGAGCGTGGTTCAGTGTGGTTCACCGTGATCTCGTAACGTCTGAAATCACCCACAGTCTCATGTGAGCTGTGGTAGTGTGTCATCGCACAAGTGGCTCATGCTTTTGCGTTGTAGACTCACCGTACTCAGGCAACAATGGACTGTATGGAGGAGGATTGAAGCCCTGCAATGCGTGATGATGCATGCAGAGAACTACCTCCAAGAGATGCGGGTTCACTCGCCAGTGCCCTGTGCATCACTGTACCCACCAACTGGCTTGTCTGGGTGAAGAAGGGAAGCACAGACTGGTAGGAGAACATGCTGTTCTCTTGGGAAGATGCCGTATAGATCTCCAACTTCAGGATGCCCCAGCTCCTCATCCTCCAGGTAGCCAAGATCCTCAGGTCACAGCTGGAGAAAAGGTCCATGGTGATGCGGGCACCCACCCTGGTGCAGTGTGTTGTCATTGCCATATAGAGGCTCACCACTCCTGCCACTCTGTGAACCAGCAATTTGGTGTTGGCACCTTCATGGTGGGTGCTATCCTTGTCAGTGTTTGCACTGTGGCAGTGGAAATGTTACTGGACTGGGTGGTGCAGTTGGCTAACCCAATGGAGGTGATGGAGAGCTTTTGGTGGGAGGGGTTCCCCAACTGTATTGGGACAATCGGTGGGAGCCATATTGAGTTAACTAGTGCTGGTTGTGACATTTTTATTAATTACTTTGCAGATAAAATTGCTTGTATTCACCACAACTTGTGTGCTGCTTCTTTACCTGCAGAGTCAGAGTTTGGGATTGTGGAAGCTCAGCCTTGTCCTGTTTGTTTGGATCAGTTTCAATTAGTGTCACACACTGATGTGGATAAAGTGCTTGGAGTGGTGCGGGCAACCAGCTGTGAATTAGATCCTTGCCTGTCCTGGCTAGTGAAAGCCAGCCAGGAGACGTCAGTGCCTCCCTTTGGGAGGGTACGTTGTTGTACACCCCCAGAATTGTGGTTGTCCAGCCCCTGCTTAAGAAATCATCTTTGGATGCTGACTCCCCAGCCAGCTATTGCCCTGTTTCTAACCATCTCTTTTTAGGGAAGGTTACTGAATGGGTGGTTGTCCAGAAGCTTCAGGCTCATCTCAATGCAATCGGATTCCTGGGCCCATTTCAGTCAGGTTTTCATCTGAGGTATAGCACGGAGACTGTGCTTGTGGCCTTGTTTGATTATCTACCCCTGGAGATCGATAAGGGGAACTGTGCCCTGTTATCTTGTTAGACCTCTCAGCAACCTTTGATATGTTAATCACAATGTGTTGTTGACATGAATGTGGGACCTGACAGGGGTGCGCAGGACTGCTCTTGAGGTGGTTCCATTCATTCCTGCCAGGGAGGTTCCAGCTACTGGTGATGGGAAATTGCTCGATGTCCCCCTGGGACCTCCCCTGTGGTGTCCCACATGGTTCCATCTTGTCTCCCCTTTTGTTCAATGTGTATCTGAGGCCACTGGGTGAGATTGTTCTGAGGTTCGGTATGAAGATACCCAGCTCTACCTCACACTTTCATCCAACCCAGGTCCTACAGTCTTGGTGCTTACTCAATGCCTGGCTGCTGTTGGCGACTGGATGAGAGTGAGCTGAATGAAGCCAAGTCCAGACAAGACAGAAGTGATGATGACTGGCTGATCTTGTGTCTTGGAGGGGATTGAGACCCCTGTTATTGAGGAGGACTGGCCCCCTCTGGTTGCCCAGGTTCATAACCTTGGGGTGCTTCTGAACCCCTTACTGCACCTGGAACATCAAGTTGCGGCAGTGGACAGGAGTGCTTTTAATGAACTCTATCTGGTGAAGAGACTGCGTCCCTTTCTTTCTGATTCAGATTAGGCCACCATCATCCATGCTTTCATTAACTCATGGGTAGACTACTGCAATGTGCTCTACATGGGGCTACCCTTGATGACTGTTCAGAAGCTGCAGCTGGTGCAGAATGCTGCTGCCTTGCTCCTTTTGGGGGTTGGTCACCGTGAACAGGGCGTTAAGAGTGAAGTGATCAAATTTGCAGATGACACCAAGTTATTCAAGGTAGTTAAAACACGAGCAAACTGTGAGGAACTGCAACGGGATCTTATGACACTGGGTGCCTGGGTATCTAAATGGCAAATGAGATTTAATGTGGACAAGTGCAGAGTGATGCACGTAGGGAAAAATAATCCAAATTACGTGTACACAATGCTGAGTACTAAGCTAGGAGTTACCACTCAGGAAAAGGAACTGGGTGTGGTTGTGGACAATACAATGAAATCCACAGTGCAGTGCGCAGCAGCAGTCAAAAAAGCAAACAGAATGTTAGGAATTATTCAGAAGGGGATAGAGAATAAAATAGAGGAGGTCATAATGATTCTATACAAATCAGTGGTGTGACCGCACCTCGAATATTGTGTGCAGTTCTGGTCGCCCCATCTAAAAAAAGACATAGCTGAACTAGAAAAGGTACAGAGAAGGGCAACAAAAATGATCAAGGGCATGGAAGGGCTCCCGTATGAGGAGAGGCTTGGTAGGTTGGGGCTCTTCAGCTTGGAGAAGAGATGACTGAGAGGAGATACGATAGAGGGTCTATAAAATCATGAGTGGTGTGGAACTAATAAACAAGGAGCAGTTATTTACCCTCTCAGCTAGTACTAAAACTAGGGGACACTCCATGAAACTCATGGGTGGCAAGTTTAAAACAAATAAAAGAAACACTGGAAATGCTTCTCAAGGCTTTATAGAACATTTTAAAATGTTTACTATAAAAAATTATAAAATAATTAATAAAAATTACTTTGCAGATAAAAGAATCATTAAAATTTTAAAACTGTTAAAGTGTTTTAAATTGCTACTGCTTGCTGGCATTCTGGTATGTGCACCGGCACAAGGAATTCCTGATCTCCCCGGCTATGTACTACTCTGCTCAGCCATGCTGGTCCCGGAACAGGACTGACTCGCTAGAACTAACAGGGAAGAGGGGGGAGGGTTCTCCCAGGTGGCCCTGCTCGCTGGTTTCGCAAATGTTGTGGAGAACACAGCAGCAGTGGTGAGCAGGGGAGCAGTTTCCAGCTGGAAATCAATCCTTGCAGCAATCTATCTCCAGCGCTGCTTCAAAATGCCAAAAGCCCTCTCCACAACAGAGCAGCCGGTGCTGAACTGCCGGTTAAAGTAACGTTGCTCTGGGGTGTGGGCAACACTTCATGAGCCAGGGCTTCAGTGGGTAGGTAGGGTCCTCAAGAACACCCGGCTTGCCTGCCAATGTCAACAGAGCAACGCCGATGGAAAGGAAATGGATGGATATAGTATGAGAGGGGGAGGGGCTGGATGGGCCAAATGAAGATATAATACTTTTCTCCCCCTCTCATGCTATATCCATCCATTTCCTTTCCATCTGCGTTGCTCTGTTGACATTGGCAGGCAAGCCGGGTCTGGGAATGGCGCTAGGAAGTGCAGAGGCACAGACATGCTGCCTGCTACTATGCCTCCCCCGCCTGCAAGTGCTTCCAGCCCCCCAAGCAGCTTATTTCTATGTCATACCACCACTCTCCATGCCCCTCCCATGTGTCCCCCTGCCCTCACATGCTAGTGCACCACCAGAGGACTCCTCCCCCTTTTTGGTGCACCTGCCATCCTCCCTTCCAACTGCGTGCAATGCCATGCCGCCATACTGCCCCCACTCAAACTTCCTGCCTTTCCCAAAATAAGCACGGAAGCCATGGATTGAGAAAAATAGAACAGCTTTATTAAACAATGAAAACATTAATTTTATATTAACTTTACCTTAAGTGCCACTCTTTTTAAACAATTACACTTTATTTCCCCTCCTTCGTCTTCCCCTTCCTCCGGTTGCAGACGCACAGGTCCTGGTTACACTGGGCCCTTGTGGCTGGGGGTTCCATCTGTGCCCAAAGCTCAGGTTGCTGCTGGGGAGGTTGCTGTGGTGTGATCGACGCGCCATGCAGTTCTCCTTCCGCTATCACTGTAGAGGAGTGAAGAACATACAAAAATTACTACCCTCACCCCTTTTCTTCACACCGGCCATTTTGCCTCCCCCCCCCCCCCCCNTGCTGTGATACCTCTAAGCTCCCTGTCCTGCCATGGTGCCTCTTCCCCCACCCCCAGGCCACCATCCTGCCATGGTTCCCCTGCCCCTGGTAGCCCACAGTCTCGCCATGGTGTCCTCCCACCCACTTCCCGTACATACCATTTGCCGATATTGCCTCCAGTGCTGCTGTGTTCTGGGGAGTATCCTGCTGCTGCCCAGTGCTCTCCTGGCCACCTGTGAGTGATGAAGGCCCTTGTCTTTTCCTCGATTCAGGGAATACACAGTTGGCAGGACTGCACTGTAGAGGTATTATCCGAGTACATGGTACATGGCTGAGCCATGTCCACGGGGATGGGAAAGCCTCTGAAAAAGTAAGCATCGTTGGGCATGTACTGCCAGCCAGGATGTGCTGGGACAGCGCCTGTTTGAAAATGGGCATGCTAGGCTTCTAAGGCAGATGTGACAGTGAGAGCTGAAAGAGGGACAGCCAATAGCTAGGCGCGCAGCCAGTCCTATGATGACAGATGGCCAATAGTAGCCAGTAGGTAGTCACACGCAGCATGCAGCAAATCCTAGCTAGGATTGGAGAATCCGCTAGTCTCCACCCACCCCAGTCTCCCCAAACCTCCCACCTTTCCCGGAATAAGCATGGAAACTATGGATAGAAACAAAATGTAACTAATTTATCCAACTATAAAAACATTAAAGCATTGGTTAACTTTTATTTAACTGCAATTAAAGTTTAAAGTACATTTTGAAACTGCAGCTGTTGTTTAACTTTTATTTGACCGCACGATAAACTGTGAAACGCATTTCTTTAAAATTTGAAAAGTGCATTTTTAAAATTGAAAATGTCAATTATTATTTTTTTAAAAATATCTTCCTCTGCCTACCCCTTTTGGCTGCAGCTGGGTTGGGAGTAATGGTAGGGGACATTCTCCTCATCCTACATTCTCAGATCCGCCGGTGCAGATTGAGGAGAAGTGGGAGGAGGAAGGGGTGGTAACATGCTGGATTTGCTGGTGGAGGAGGAGGCATACCTGGGCCACACATAGTTCAGCAGGCTGAGCACATGATGCTTTGGCTGGGAGGCTGACATGGGCAGGCGGTCAGGATCCAGCTGCATGCTCGAGAAGGGAGGTCTGAAGCTGGATGAACTGGGCCAGACTGCTTTGTGTCTGTTGTCACATGTTCTCCATCTTCTTGAGCACAAGAAGATGCTACTGCTGACAGAGGGGGTCCACTGCCTCTCCATATGCCAGCAGTCCAGGCAGGCCTCGGCCCATGGCCTTGCGTTCAGCAACATGGTGCTGTACAAGCTGCCTGCGCTCCTAGGCCATGCTTCAAATCTCATCCCAGAGCTCGTCTGCCCGCCACACGCTCTCTTTTAACCGCTTCCTCACCAAATCCTCCCTGCGCCACCAGTTGTGAACACACAGGTCCTGGGTTTACTGGGTGCTTGTGGTGGTGGTTCTGTCCACGCCCATTGCGGTGGCAGAGCTGCAAGGCAACAAGGAAAGTCATTAGTTCAGACTACCCACCCTTCCCACCCTGTATTTCAGCCCCTACCCACCCACCCATTTTAATGACCAGTTTACAGGGTTCTTCAGATTCTTCAGTCCCAATGTGCAGCCAGCCACCCTCTTCTCCCCCCCAGTCCATTGTCCCACCATGCTGCCTTTCCTGCCCGTTGTTTTAGCCCCCAGGCTTGCAGTGGTGCCTTGCCACCCACTTCCTGTGCTTACTGGTCAGACCCAGAGCTGCTGGTTCCTGGGGACTTTCAGGCTGCTCCCTGGTATTCTACTGTCCACCTGGCAACATAGTAAAGAAAAACCTCCACATAATTAGATAGCAATTAATGGAATGCTTCATCATTCAGCTGTGCAAATACATTCCGCCCCCAGGTGCATTGACTTGCTGTTCACCTCTGCCTCCTTGATAAAGATGGCCTTCACGTCCTCAGCACCCTCTACCAGTACCTTCTCTGGCTTCTCAAATAAAGGCTGGCTGTCCATCTCGAAGGGGTAGAGCTGGAGAGTTACGATGTCCATGTCATCAGTGATGGGTGCTGCCTCTTTGGCAAGGATGGGCACGGAGGGATCTCCGCTGGTGGTCACAGCTTCCATGGTTGGTGCAGGAGCAGTAGGAGCGGGAAGTGGGAGAGCTGTATCAGCCTGCTTCTGGCCTTTGGTGAAGACACAGCTGAAGAGTTTTGAGGCTCCATCAATACACAAGAACTGGTCCAGCAGGTCATAGCGGGATGGTCTTGGACTGGTTTCGTTCGTTCCTGGCTGGGAGAATGCACCGGGTGGCCTTGGGGGAGTGTAGGTCTTCCCTCTGGAACCTCACGTGTGGAGTCCTGCAGGGTGCCATTCTGCCCCCCCTCTTGTTTAACATCTATATGCAGCCGTTAAGGGAGATCGTGAGGGGGTTTCAGGGCATGCAGATGACACTCAGCTCTACCTCTCCTTTTCCATCGACCCATGCCATGCAGTCTCCTTATTTTCTCAGTGCCTGTCAGCTGTGGGGGCTTGGATGAGGTTGAGCCATATGCAATTGAATCCTGACAAGACAGAGGTGATGTTGGTGGGCGAGGGCTTGGGGGGCCTGGGGGTGGTTGAATCTCCTCTTGTTGAGGGGGTTCACCCCCCCCATGGTGTCTCAAGTGCGGAGTCTGGGTGTGCTCCTTGATTCGCGGCTCAGCTTGGAATCTCCAGTTGTGGCCGTGGCAGGGAGTGCATTCCGGCAGTTACATCTTGTCCGGTGGCTTCGGCCGTATCTCTCAGACTCTGACCCCTCGCCACTGTCATCCATGCCTTCATCACCTCGAGGCTGGATTACTGCAATGTGCTCTGGGGCAAAATGCCAGTCGGGGGTGCTATACAGCTGAGACACCCACCTCACTGTGTTTCTCCAAAGCCCTGACCAGGGGTTCCCACAGCTGGCAAACCCCCCAAAACCCTTAGTATTCCGCTGCCACCACTTGAGTGTAATTCAGAGGGCATTCATACCACTCAAGACATGTGAACCCCAAAAGGCATAAGCCTCACAGCTTCCCAAGAGCACTCCCCTTTCCTGGCACTCTGTTCCTGGGATTTCCTCCTCTGTGTTGGAGGCAGATCCCCAGAGCTACCCACAGGAGGCTTCCCTTGGTTCCAAAGCTGTTGGCCCCTAGCCAAATAGGTAGATTTCCCCCTCTCTCCTTGCCTTAGTAGCGAGGCTTGGCCACCCGGCCCAAAGGAGGCGTTTAATGGTCAGCCAATAACACACACACACACCCAGTAGGGTAAAAAGAAAACTTAGACTTTACTGGTACATATAATAAAAAGGAATAAAAGCATAGAACTAGGGGTGATAACCCTTTGAGCAATCAGAGTCAGTCCTGTGGACATAGTAGCCCGTTTAGAAAGTGTCTTCCTATAACTGTAAATAGCAAGTACTCACTGGTTCTGATCTGTTCTCCATAGGGGATGGTTTTCCTATGGTGTCCAAGTCCTCCTTCTGGCAAGGCCAGAGTTACTTTTAAGCCATATAGTTCCTGTGAGCCTCCAGACAGGAAGGTCACCAGCCTAGCAGCAGTTCAGTGAGTCCAGAGAGAGAGAGAGAGAGAGAGAGAGAGAATCAAAATTCCTGTGCTGGTCCTTTTAAGGCATCCTTGACCTTCGTTCTGATTTGTCCAGGAGGGTCAGCTGGCTGTAGCCCAGCCGCCCCTCTCCTTCTAGGATTCAATCATCCCACGTCACCTGTCTCAGGTGTAGAGTCCCCCCCGCCCCCTTTTAGGAATTCCAGGAATGAGGAAGTCCTGAACAGGTGCTTGTTGAGGCCTGGGCTTTGGCTGAGCCAGGCTTGCAGTTTCAGCGAAGGGGGGTCAGAGGGGGGATCTTTGTCAGGGCAAGGGCATTTTGCCACATGCTCTATGTGGGGCTGCTCGAGAAGCTCGTCCAGAGGCTGCAGCTGGTGCAGAATGCCGCGGCCCGTCTCCTGACGGGGGCAGGTTGCAGGGAGCACATGACACCAGTGCTCCGGGCTCTGCACTGGCTGCCTACAAAGCACCGGGCCAGGTTCAAGGTGCTGGTTTTAACCTTTAAAGCCCTTCACGGCCTAGGCCCTGCTTATCTGCGGGATCGCCTCACTCCCCATGTGCCCGTGCGACCCTTGAGATCGTCCGTGGGAGCCTTATTGGAGGTTCCCCGGGCGAGGTGGGTGGCCACTGATGTGAGATCTTTTTCGGTGGCCGCCCCTGTGCTGTGGAATTCACTCCCGGAGAAGGCTCGGCTGGCTCCCAGTCTCTTGCTCTTTCGGCGTATATGTAAGACCTGGCTGTTCCGTCAGGCTTTTGGCGAGGGGTAGGGGTGGGGTGGGGATGGGGATGGGGGCTTTCCCCACATATTATATTTTAAAATTGTTTAAAAATTTTATATTGTTTTAATGAATGTTGTTCGTTGCCCCAGGCTGCCCTATGGGCAGGAGGGGTGGGATATAAATTTTAAATAAATGAATAAATAAAAAATAAATAGCAGGGAGACATTTGCCTCCTGCAGCCGGAGGTAAGGTTGTTGTCCTGGATCTCCTCGTAGCCCCTCTGGAGATCCTTGGTCTGCTGCCGGCACTGGTTTATGTCCCTTTGGTATCCCAGTTCTGCCATCTGGAGAGAGATCTCCGAACAGCCTCATTGCGGTAGCACTTTACAAGCTCGCATTGTACATTCTGCTCCCCCAACAGAGCAATGACGGCCTTGGTCTCTTCCTTGCTTGAGGCCAGGAAATGCACCTCTGGCGGGCAGATCAGTAGTCAGAATGTGCCTGAGAAGGCACAGCTGAGGTAGTGGTGATGTGCTGGAGGTTGCCTGGCTGTCATTGTTCGCCATGGCCATGGCAATGTAGAGGCTGTTGAAGTAGCGTCTTAAATTTAACAGCTTGAAAAGAGCAGGCATCGAGCAGGATGAGCTGGGACAACACGTTTGAATTAGGTGTGCGCTAGCTTTCTAAGGCAGACGTTATGTGCGCATCAGCGAGAACAGGAGCGGAGGGGCAGGAAGTGGTTGCTGTTCAGAATGCTGTAGGCTTTTCGCCCACAACTCTATGGTGCTGGTGGACCTGTATGTTTTAGATCTTTTAAGCATTTAAAACCTTTAAAAAAAAAATTAAAATCTTTTTCCTGTGTGTCAACTTGTTTCCTTGGGCCCATCCAGCCCTCCTCCCACTAGGATGACATACTTTCCCTCCTGGGTCCCCCACACTCGAGTGCAAGTGCTTCCAACTGCCCCCTAAGTGGCTTATCACTAGGCCATACTGCCGTTCTCCATAGCTCCTCCATGTGCCCCCCACTGACCTCTAGTGCAAATTCTCTGAGTCCCTCCCCCCCAAGCAGCTTATTGCTGTGCCATACCCCAATTCTCCATGGCCCCCCTCTTTCCTTCCCTTCCCACCCCAGCCCCCAAACTGGCTTATCAATATCACATATCACCATTCTCCAGGCCCCCCACTATTGTATGGAAATCCATACAGTAAAAGATTGTATTTACAGCAAAGGATTAAAGGATTTAATTTACAGGAACGGATTTATAATTAAAATATTTTATTTACAATAAAGGATTTACAATTAACTTTACAATTTACAACATTAAAGGATTGTACTTGCAATGAATAATGTATTTTTTGCATTGACTCCATACCATAAAGTTGTTTGTACTTGCAAGAAAGTACTTGCCCGTATTTTATAAAATACTTTTATAGGAAAGTTTATTTTTATTCTTTTATACAACCTGCCTAGGCACCTAAACCGCAAAAGGCATAAAAGGCAACCAGTAAGTATTTTACAGCTACATAAAATAAAAATTTAAAAAATCACAACCATTTTTTAAAATGCCAGCAATCTTGTAGAAAGATCATTCCCTCCTCCCGCCCCCACAAGCCCACATGCGTGGGGGAGGCACCATAGTGGGCCTGCAAGCTTGCCAATGCCATAGTGTCAGACTGCTGAAGACTGTATATGGAAGACCGTGCCTAGGTTTATCGTTTTCAAACCCATTGGATAATCCAGAGGAATCCAAAGAGGACCAGATGGCCGTTCCTAAATGACTCAAAGAAATTCAGAGGGACCAATATCTTTATCCCCTGTGATTGAAAATATATTGTACACATAAAAGTACTCCTGAAAGTACTTTTTTGTGAAACACAGCCCCTGGACACAGGGTAATGGGGCAGAGCCTTGTTAGGGTAAGTCCTTGCAGGATCTCTACCTCTCAAACAGTCTACAGTTTCTACACAGTACTTGTCTTCTATCCAGTGTACTTTATTTACAGTGTCCCCAGCTTTCCCAAGCCTCATACAGAAAACACCTGGCCTTTACCTTATAGAGTCTTCGTATACTAAGGCCTTTCTATATGGAGACACCCCCGCCTGGCTCCTTGCCAGCTGGAACCAGGGTTAGGCCCTGTGGGGACTGGCTCCTTCCCTCTGAGTCCCCTGCCCTGAGGCAGAGCCTTCAGGCTTAGTTTCTGCCTCTCCCTTGTGGTTCCCTTTAGCTCTCTAGCTCACCATCTTATGGCTGAGGCTCAGTTGACTTACACAGCCATCCCCACCTGGAGCTACCCCTTGGGCCCCTTAAACGGCCAGAGGCTTATTAGAGCTCTGCTGCTCTGATGGCTGAACCCATGCAGTGACTCACTTGAGGGCCTGGTCCTGCAAGGACTTCAGTGACCCAATGACATATCCTTCCCCTCAAAGCACAGCTGTCTGCAAGCTTGTCCATTCACTCAGTTCTAACATGTTCAAACCGTACTCATCTTTTCTTGTCCCTTGTCCCTTTCTTTGGGGTGCTAGGCCCAGGACGTGGGCCCTGTGTTTGATGTGGCACTATCCCTGCTGCCCTCTAACCACATACCGAACATCTCTTGGGGATGGGATGCCCCCCTACATCAAACCCAGCCCAGTCCTCGTCCCATCACTTGTACCCATTGGGCATGGCTGCTGTTCCCTATATCTCTGGTGTCAGGACAGGGCCTTCATGTGGGCAGCTCTCTCTCCCCTTTTCGTGCTATCTTCCCATCTCCAGAGTGGGACTACTGTGCCTCCGAAAGCTACCTCTGGATCTGCCCCGCCAGGGTTCTCCTTTCCTACTGGCAGGGTCAACTCCACCTGGCACCTGCAGTCTTTCGATTCCCTGGGCTCTGACTTGTACCCAGCTTGGGTTGTAGAGTGCACAAGTCCCCAGAGCACTTCTGCCTGGGGCCTAGAGTCCTTTTCCCTTGCTTGCTCTGATACCCCTTCTACCTAGGTCCCTGGGTAGACTAAGCCTGGTAGGACCCCGGTCTGAGCCCCATGGGCCTGTACGTCTGGCTGTGCACCTGTTTGGATATCACAGTCCTTAGGAGCCAACTCCACCAACCTCCATCCGTGGCCCTTCCTGAGCTTCCTAGCCCTGTATTCTTATTCGCCACCCAGAGCTGAACTCGCTCTTGCTCCAGAGCTGCCGTTTGCCTTATAACCTAGTCCCTGGAGGCCTCCATCTCCTTAATTTCCCTCCGGGCTTCTCCTAACTCTGACTGGTCCTGGGCCAGCTTGGGCTTGAGCTTTTCCAACAATGGGTGAGGTTTACCCCATGCCACCTGGCTGTGCTCATTCCCCCTCATCTCCCAATATCTCTATGCTAATTGCAGCCAGCTCTCAATATGCATTCCCCTACATGGCATCTGGGGTCCCCCTCTGGCTACACACCACCCCAGCATCCTCCGGTTGACCTTTCACATGAGCAAGCTCCCCCCAGCACTGCACCACAGGAAATTGCCCATTCTCAGTCCAATCCCTTTGCCGTTTTGAGTGACGAGCCCTCCTAAAGTGTCCCACAAGTCCTGCGCTGCCATTTTGGCTTCCATGCCAGCCCAAAAGGAAGTGCCATGCGGTTCTCCTTCTGCCATTTGTGTTATCACCCTGGACACCATCTATGCTTCTATGCCTGGCCACCATTTTTGCTTCTCCCATCCCCCATTCCACCATGGTGCCTTCCCCCCACCCCTGCCAGCCTGTGGGCCCAATCACTGTAGAGGAACCCCACCATTTATGTCATTTCCTTCTCTGGCTGCCATTTTGGCTTCCTCCATTGCCACGCCAGCCTGTGGGCCTGCCATGATGCTTTCCCCAATCCCTTCCAGCCCACAGGCCTGCCATGATACTTTCCATCCCATAGAGTTGTTTCCCTGTGATTTTCTTGCTCCTCCTCCATGTCCACCTGGCCACACATTAAACAATAAAGAGCATAGTTAGATAACAATAAATGGAAGTCTTTATCATGCTGCTGTGTAAACGCGACACCCTCACTCCAGTGTATTCACTTGCCATTCTCTGCTATTGTGGGGGAAAACCTCCATCGAACAAAGGCAGGCTCTTGAGCTGGAACCGTAAGCATCAGGCTGTTTGTGTCGACGCATGCTGGCTCTGAAGTGGGGACCGGCATGGAGAGATGTCTGCCGGTGGTTGCAGCTTCCGAGCTGGGAGTGGGAGTGGTTGCAGTGGGAAAATGGCGCAATGTGTTTCTAAGTCACCAGTGAGAGGACGAGTGATGAGAGGTCTAGGAAGCAGTTGCTCCTCGGAACTCTCTAGGTTTTTCACCCATGACTGTATAGTGCTGGCGGACCTGGACACAAGGAGGCTGCATGCAACCTAATGGAAAAGACACAGCCACATAGGCACACATTAGCCCTGATTTGCCCACACGATGTCCCTGCCATGTCCTTGGAGTACGCTGTGAGTGGATGGTGGGTATTGGTGATTTGGTGGGTGGGGACTAGCATCTGGCGGACACCTAATAAACAAGTGGGTGGACACGCACCTGGTGTGGGCTAATGTGGGCTATCCTCTAGTTTTTCACCCTCAGTGACATGTTCTTTCCATCCATGAGGGGGAGAAAAGTTCATGTCTGGTTAGCTGGCACTGCACACACACCACAGTTGGCTTCAATGATACTGTAGCTGCAGGACTAGCAGGCCCATAACCAGACTCTGACAGAAGTGGGAAGGGGCAAAGGGAACAAGTATACATGTTTCACATGCAGGTGGGCAGTAAAGCTGCAGCCAGTTGCTTATGCGCTAAATCACATCTTATGCAACTTAAAGTCTTTCTCTCATTCAGTGCGTCTTCTGCACCACTGCCTGCAGTCACTCCTCAAACGATTCACTTTGGGCCACTGTAGTTGTTGATTCTGTATCTGGTGAGGGCCTGTCTTAATTTTGCACATTTCACTGCAGCATGGTCTGTCCTAGACAATCATGCCGTGTGAGGATCAGCAGTCCATTTTGCTGCTGGTTTAATTTGTCCTTCCCAGTTGTTTGTATAGCTAGTGTTTTTCTCTAGCAAATTCACCATCTTCTGGTTTGCATTGTATGCAGGGTGCTGTTTAGCTGGGAGAATGATGCTCAGCAGGGGCTGCACAGTGAACAGCCCATAAGGCAATTTTGCTTGGGCAAAGCCTTTTTTGCTCAAATTGTGAGAACTTGAGCTTTAGTTGACTAGGTTTTTAGCCTTCCTGGCTTCAGAGAAGAACTTAAAATCATGACTGGATGGGACCTGAAGGTGGAGAAAAGGAACCTCACATTTGATTAAGGTGCCAGATCTCATGATTTTAAAGTTAATCTTGTGATTTTAGAGACCTGATTTATGACTTTTGAACAATGGAGTGTCAGCTGGGACACCACCTTACACACAACCAGCTCCTCCTTTTCCTGGTGCTTGGGGTGTAAGTGACCTCTGCAGGCAGGAGCCTGAGCACCTGTGGTTAATCCTCTGCCAAGTCTTTATTCTGCCCAGATTATTATGCAGGTGACACTGGGATGCCTGGACCTCTATGTCCAGACACTTTGAACTATGTCACATGCCCCTTTAGCTGTTGGGGAGTAAAATCCACCAGTGGCTCAGCTAGTAACTTAAGTCATGCTCCCCGATTTGGCTCAGGAGATACCCTGGCCTGAGGCACTGGCTGAGTCTGAGCCAGTGTGATTGCAGGCTGCAGATGATGGGGAAATTCCCTATGCTTGTCTGGGCCAAGTCTTGTAGTGGATCCTCCACCCTATGGAAAGTGGAAGCTAGATCCCCCAGTGGGTCTCTTCTGTTCCTGGGTGGATGCCTAGCATTGAGAGGACCCCTCAACCTGTGTGTGTGCACAGAACGAAAGGGCCGTGGAAACAGATGCTGGAGGGAAGGGCCCTGTGACCTGGGGTTACTATGGTGATGATGCAGGACTGGGAAACGGTTGCCATGGAGAAGGTTCCTGGAGCGAACCCCCAGCTGAGTAAATTTAAAGGGACAGTGTCCCTTTTATTCCTAACCTCCACAGCAAAGACCTTTGGGGTTCTAGTCTCAGCTGGCTGAGGGATAGGGGGACAACTGTCCTTTTGGGAAAGCACTGGGCTTGCTTTCTGTCCTTTCAAGGGGGTTCAAGTCAGCGTTGCCTCCTGAGCTAGCCAGAATTTCCTCTTGAGTTCCCAAGGGGCATGACTCACACAACCCCCTACCGAGACATGTCTCCCCCACTGAAATTGGGACAAGCCCAGGATCTGTTTTCCTTTGTTCCACATTCCCTACCACCATCTACTTTGCAAATAGATCCTGGAACAGATCCATCCTCATGGACAGAATTCTCAAACCACATCCCCAGGTGTGGTAAGTGAGTAGAGGAGGGGGATGGGGAGTTGCTGCAAGGGGCAGTTTGAACTATGGTAGGGAGAAGAGCTGGACTAGGCAAGGGTGTAGCTAGGTTGGAATGGGCCCTGGTGCATAAGATGGAATTGGCCCCCCTGTTGTGGCACTCTATTCCAGTGTGCATATACACTCGACTTGCATGTGGACCCCCTAAACTTGTGGCCCTGCCTGGTGCAGCTGTATTATAGCTACACCTCTGGGACTAGAAGGTCTAGGGAAGGTACACTGTAACTCCAGGGCTGTGGGCACAAGATTTCCAGTCTGAAATAAAGACCCCGTCCATGGATGCAGGGAGAAGAGGTCAAAGATGAGGATCCACAAGTACCTCCTTTAGATTTTGGACTGGCACCAGGTTTTGTTCTATCGTAGGCCACTCTGGAGATTTGGGGCAGTGATACCAATATTGTACTGCTAATAATACCGCTGCTTTATAATATAATCTAACATCTGGCATATCTAGACCTCCTTTTTCCTTTAGTTGAAGCATGGTCTCTTTTTTCAACCTGGGCTTTCTCCCCCTCCAAACCAATTCCCTTATCAACGTATCCATTTGTTTGAAGAATTTCTTTGGTAGGTTTATCGGAAGGGCTGTGGATGAAGGAGTAATCCCCTCAAAAATTAGGCAAGAACACCCATTTGTAAACCCAGTGTTAACAACCTGGAGAGGAATTCAGAGAAAACTTGGTGATAAGGGAAAGGCATCTCCTTACTCGCCAATTGGGAGGAGGGTGGTAAGGGAACGGAACATCGCTCCGAAACTAGTGAAGCAGCTGACAAACAAGGGCATAAATAAAGCAAGTCAACTGTTTGCTAGTAGTAAATTTTTATCGATAAGGGATATGGAGCGGATGACACAAGATAAAATCTCAATCTTTCAATATTTACAACTAAAAAGTGTATTTACAGAACCAGGCTTAATGGACAGTTTTGGCAGGACCCCAAAAGGGATTGAAAACATATTGTTCAATCTTACAGGGACAAAAGGTAAATTATCTGGTATATATAAAGAACTTAAGTCTTTCTTGTATAACATAAAACACCCATACATTAATAAATGGGAAAAGGAGTTAAAAAGATCCTTTGCAGAGGATGAGTTGGAGCAGATGTGGAGACATATGCATGGGTGTGCGTCTGCGATGGAAGTAAAGGAGACGCAAATAAAAGCAACCACCAGGTTTTACCTGACCCCCCAGCATTTAAAATATGGGACTAGGCCTGATAAAGGACTCTGTTGGAAGGGCTGTGGGCAGAGGGGCACCCTAAAACACTGCTTATGGGATTGTTGCTATGTGATGAGTTTTTGGAACAAGATTTGGACCTTTCTAAAAAGGGTAAACGGGATGGTGGTATCCTTTAAATTCGAAACAGCCATCCTGGGTATATACCCAGACAACAAAACTTTAAGGCTACACCAAGATACAACCAAAATTATGTGTTTGGCGGCTGTCAACATAATAGCGAGGCACTGGGAAACGCCAGGTCACCTACCACTTCAGGAATGGATTGCTCGCATTTGGTACTTGTTCGCATGGATTGCTCGCATTTGGTACTTGTTTACAATGGACAAATTGATGGCTATCTTGAAAGGGAAGAAAAAGAACTTTGAGGCGCATTATTGCGGCAATTGAAAATGAGGAATTCACACAAAATGATAGAACAATTTTATTTGATAGATATCTTTAAACATATGTAATACCTAGTAAATTGAAGAGTGTTGTAGGGTGGGATATTTTAAGTGATATATAACCACTTTTGTATAATGTGTTAAAGAATTTAATAAAATAAAATTTATTTATTTTTTTTAAAAAAGATGAGGATCCCACTCAAAGCAAATGGGTGCGATACCAACCAACCTCCGGAGCTGACTGTCCTCTGGTGGCCAATCTGTGAATAGCAACAGAGTTCTTTCTGCTCCAGGAATATATATCCCCTTTTTATTTTGGTGTGAAGTTTGTTGAGGGGGCTCAGAGATTTTCCTGCAGCATATCCTCCTTGGCCCTGGGCGAATGCTGGTCCATCTTATGCACCAGGGCCCATTCCAACCTAGCTGTGAGTCCACAGTGAAGAAACAGGGCAACATTTGTTGGACATTGCTGGCATATACAACACACCCCTTATGTCCCCCTGTCAGGATGGTACTGCATCTCCCTGCCTCTGCAGCAGGGGGCAGCAGCTGGCAGTGCTACCTCTGATCTATGCCAGACCGTATGCTTATACCCTTCAGAAGGAGTTTGCGGAAGTGTCAGAGGTCTCCTTACAGACCCCCTCCTCTGCAGTGTTGTGACTGCAGGCATCAGAACACTGCAGAGGAGGGCTGCAGGCATCAGAAGATCGAACAAGAGGAAATAGGATTAAATTGCAGCGATGTCAATTTGGTTAAATATTTAGAAAAACTTCCTAACTGTAAGAACTGTTGGCAATGAATAAATTGCCCACGGAAGTGTGAAATGTTTCTCCTTGGAGGTTTTAAAAACCCAGCTGGACAAACCTCTGTCTGGGACTCTGTGATCCTGCTTGGAGCAGGGATTGGATTAGATGACCACTGACGTCTCTTCCAACTCTACAATTCTATGATACACAAAACAATGGCCCAGAGCTGTCCTCCTTATGGCATTAACTCTGAAACCTTACGAGGGTGTTTAGTAGCGGCGGGATCACCGGCATTTCCGGTATCCGATAATGCCGGTACTGGGCGTACCGGCATTATCGGATTCAACCCGGTAAATCCGGTCCGGTTACCGGATTCCGGGTACCGGATTTTTTTT
>QEPC01011736.1:1874979-1892811 GCA_003113815.1 Sphenodon punctatus
AGTTTATTGATTACATAAACAAGATAGTTAAACAGAGTGGTAATTAGAAATCAAAGGTAAATATAACGCATTCCTAACTTATACTGGTTGAGTTCCTAAGTTATTCATCTTACCCTAACGAGTCCACAAGTTCTGGTTTCTCAGCCATAAGGTAACGCCTGGCTGGGCACTTGGCTTTAAAGAGCGGAATCTCTCTCTCAGTTCATGCTGCCCCAGCCTGTTGCTGACAGGCTGCTCATTCGTATGCAGATGCTCAAGCTGGCTTTTGCAAGAAGTCTCTCCTCTTCCCTCTGGGATCTCTCTCTTTATATCTCCTGGAGGAAACTCTTATCAGATTTCTCTGCCTTGCTGCACGTAGTCGATGGCTACCTTCATTAGCATTGTTGATGTCCCTGGCCATCCATCTGGGGCCAGGGTTTCCTCAATACACATCCGTGTCTCCTTGTATTTGCTGTAGGCTGGTGACGTGTAAAAGCTCTATCTCAAGTTGTACAATTCTCAGAGTCCTAATTTGGGTTTTGCAGTTCTCAATGTCAACATTACAAGCATGTGGAACTTTTGACATTACATAGTGTACATGTGTAACATTACATCCATGTGAAACCCTTGGCACCACACATTTACCAAACATGTAGTCCCATGTTACACGTGTGTGACCCCATGTTTCTCCGTGACAGGGGGCCTGAGCAGCCCTGAAGTAGGGAGTGGAGAGCCGCTTCCCCTCCTGAACCAGGTCACAGTCTGCAGGTGCTAGCCCCTCCCTGCCTCTCCTAGGTGCAGTGAGGCCACTGGGAGTTGTGGTCTTCAACACCCTCTGGTGATCAGGTCCCTTTAAAGGTGTCTTGGATTTTAGACACCCTTCCCCCACTCCCAAAATCAGAGGCGCACAGAATCAGTGAGCTCATTGGCTAATTCCTGGGGGCTTCTCCTGTTACTGCCTCAGCTTAGCCCACAAACGAGGCAAGACTGTATCCCTCACCTCAAATCACCCACCAGCAGGCATTACTGAATCTTCCAGGGCTGGGAGAGCAGGGACTGAGGGGCATCAGCAGAGCTGTGTGAGAGGGAAGCTCTGGGCTGGGATAGTATCGGAGTTGTGGATTGGGACTGAGATGCATTGACAGAGCTGTTCTGGGAGTCTGGGGTCGTGAGATTGCAAGTCATTGGCAGAGCTGTTGGGGGGAGTCCAGGGCTGGGATGGTATGAGAGCTGTGGGTTGGGATTGCGGGGCATCAACAGAGCTGGGCAGGGGAACTGGCCCCATAACTGCTTGTTGCCAACTTCTAACGCTATACGGGTCCCATGTCAATCTAGCGCGGCTTTACCAAGCCACACTGTACGGTGCTATGCCAAGCCCCCTGTAAACCATGAGCCTCTGCCCTGCCCCCGCCAGCCCGTGTGCAGGAGCCATCCAGAGTTCCCCTTGGCACACCCCCTCCCCCAGAGCTGGGCTGTTCAGTCCTGGGCTAAATATACCCCGGCAGGTTGCAAATGTAGCAGTATGAGTGTAACTCGAGCCCCCAGCAGCCGGGCAGAGCCGCCCCTGCCCACACAGCACCAGGCCCAGGCAGCATGGAGACACCCAGCGGCAAAGGACCCCCCCGGGCTGTTTTGGTAAGTGCTGCCCCCTTGCCCTCCCCACTGGGGAAACACCCCTTCGCTGCTCACTGATGCCCCCCAACCCCATCACCGGCTTGGGTCCCCTTCCTGTGTTGGCACACCCCTGTCACTCCAGCTTGGGCCCCTGAGCTCACAGCTGCCCCACTGCTGGGTCCCACAACCTCTAGGTATGTTCTCCCTGTCTTCTCAACTATTCCCTATTGCACCCCACACTCCTCCCCTCCCCAGAATACTCCAGCTCATCCCCAGCACATGCCCTCAACCTCTCTCTTTCCCAGTATGCACTTCTCAGCTCTCCCCCCAGCCATTTCCCTGATAGTCCCCTCCTCACCTGCCCCCCCCCAGTCTCATCCCCAAACTGATCGTCAAGGGCTTCAGACCCTACCTTGAGAGCAAATCTGGGGTTGTGGAGAAGGGGTAGTCCCTTGATGTGGGGCTCTGAGGGTGATTCCTGGCTGTAGTGAGTCACCTGGAGGGGGGAGGTTAGGGAATGTTGTGCTGTAGTCATCAAGGCTGGGGCTTGTTTGTGGAGCTATGTTCAAGGAAGCAACAGGCTCAGTAGGGAGCGTTGTGCTGTGGGGATCAAGGCAGGCAGCCTCAGTAGAGGGTGCTATGCTTGTCACAGGCCTAAGTGTGGCACCTCAGCATGGTGCTAGGGAGTGCCCTGCTACAGGCACCAGAGGATATTCAAAAGGTCCGCCTGGTACTGTGGGGTCCACCTAAGCCCAAGTCTGCTCCTCTTCCAGAGGAGATGTAAGACCTTTTTGTTTGTCCGGGCATTTGGCAGGCAGGAATAGGCTTGGGTGGGACTGAGTAGGGAGTTTTGGGGAAGAGGATTGATGGGCAGTAGGTGGGGATAAAGGATGGGGTGAGTGGGTGGTGGGGGTAATCTTGGGGTTTTAAGAGATTTTAATGTATTTTATTGTATTTTATATTTTTAATGTTGTAAGCCATCCTGAGTCTGTGGAGAAGGTAAAAATGTGAAAAATAAAATATAAATAATAAAAGGAGTATTATACTGTCCATGTCAGTGTTGACTCCAGTATGGAACTAGGGGATGCTGTGTTGCTAGAATCCAGATCCCAATCACTCCTTGGATTGTTAAGCGTCTTCTGCTTGCCTCCATTGTTGAGGGCTGATACCTCGCTCCATCCCAGAGGTAGCTGCATGTCAGGGGCATCACACAGCATGCGGACTGCTTAGGATCCTCTTGGAACTAAATCTCTTGGGACCAACCTTCTAGGTGACTGGAGGGACATGTGTAGGTAGGTACCTGCTCCCTAGTTTTTCAGCAAACCCCCTTCGTTGTGTCCTCCTGTTTTCAACATGCTGATCCTTTCCCTGTGGTACATGCCACCCATTCTGGGAAGCAAACAGCACCTTGATGGTGGGTGTGCTCTGGAGAAGGGACTGGAGTGTGACTGGGGGTAGGCGGTGAGGACCCCCAGCTCCCAAATGATCCTGTTCTGCCCTGTCAGTGAGCTATTTCTTTGATCTCACATTCCAAATCACTGCATGTTAGAACTGAAATCTACAGGCACCTTTAGCAAGGAAGGGACTCCCTGTGCACCCCCGTGCTTTAGAGAAACCCCACAGCTAGGCATCCATTGAAACAGTACATCAGCAGGGAGAAAAACCCTCCCACAAAATGAAAGCAACACAGTGCCTGGGAGCTGAGAAAAGGCACATTGACAGATCAGTCATTGCTCCAGGAACTGAACTTGGTTGGGGTTCTTCGTGTGGGTGATGTGGCCCTTTAGCTGTTTGGAAAACGTGCTTGTTCCCAGTCCGGTCACCTCCCTGTGCCTTAGTTCAGAGACACCACTAGGAATTGGGGGACTCTGTGCAAAGAACATGATGGGGCCATCCTAGTGTGGGGCTCATTGCAGGTTTGTGCACTTGGAGACCTGGGGGAGCCCCTGCTAGCATAGGGCCCCAGGCATGGCCTTACGGCAGAGCAAGTGGGGCTACTGCCCCACTCCTGAGGCTGCTGGGACTGATACTTCCCATGCATCACTCCCACTGGTCATGCAGTGGGTAGGGACTTGCAGAAGGCTTATCTGGGGGAGGGGGCGAGAGCTCCAGTGACGGGGGTGGATCCCTACCTGCCTGCCTGCCTGAAAGTGGTCGGCAGGAGCTGCAGCAGCATGGTGCCCCCTGGAAGTGTTGGCCCTGGCAGGAGACATAGGGGTGGCATATAGGGGCAGGACTCAACCAGAGGTGGGGTGGTAGTGGACTGCACTTCTTCTGCTTCTGTGTCTCTCACTCTTCCCCCTCCCTCCACCCCAATCAACAGGCACTCTGCAGCATACATCAAGTGGTGGGGGAAGACAGATGCCCTCAGAACCTGAAGTGGTGTCATCCACTACCACCTCACCTGCAGCAGTCGCGCCGCCCTACTGCAGCTCCTCTGCTGGCTGCTTTTAGCTCGGCCATCTGGGCAGACAGTTCTGTGACACCCTGCCCTGGATGGGATGTCCTGGCCCTACCCCTGCCCCCACCTTCTCTAGGGCCTTCCCTGAAGGGCCTGCCGCAGGTTGGTGCACTCAGAGACCCTGGGGGAGGCCCTCCTACCACAGACCCGCCCCTGCAGGTCAGTGCTCTTGGAGACCCCAAGGGAGCCCCTCCTAGCACAGGGCCCATTGCATGTTGGCGCACTCAGCAATCCTAGAGCGGGAGCTCGGGAATGTTTTTCCTCCTGGGGGCCATTTTGAAAATTAGTATAAGCTCTGAGGGCTGCATAGAAGTTGGGGTGGGGGTGGGTGGGGGATTGAGGGGTGCGCGGAGGAAGAGAAGAGTCGAGATCATGGATCTGTGCCATGGATCTGTACCCTATCCTTGAGGGCATGCTCTCATCTCTGCTGCCTTAGCCCAAGCTCACCCCTTCAGCGTTTGGAGGTAGAAACTGGATCCAAGGGGTTAAATAAGAACTAGCTGCAGGCCACATTTGGTCCCTGGGCCTGAGGTTTCCACCCCTGTCCTAGGGTTTGGGGCACTGGCCTGTTCCCCAATGTGGCTCGCAGTGTATGATTGTGTCGCTGTGTACTGGACAGTTCCAGTTACACAAACAGCCTCCTGGATCCCTTTTCCTGACCTGGCAGGACCCCCCTCCCCCCTGTGGCAGACTTGGGTGCTGCTTCCCATTATTAGCCTGGTGTACTGGCTTGTTCCTCAAACCCTGGGCCCTCACACATGCCTAATGCTCCCCTGCCTCAGTTTTCCCCATCTGATCCTGACCTGTCTCATGGGGGATAAATTAATCCAACTGTGGGATAAATTAATCCAACTGCCTCACAGTTCTAAAGTGAAGTGCCCTCGATATCAGCTCCCTCCTTTGCCCAGATAGCCCTCTGTCCCAGTCCCTGAGGGATTCTGCTCCCTGGCTGCAGATTGGGGCGCTGTCCGGCGGGGTGTTGTGTCTCCCCCTGCTGGACAGTTCCAATTACAGCAGTAGCAGCCTCCTGAATCCCTTTGTATCAGGCCTTGGTCAGTTCTCCAGACCTGGCAGTACTGCTCCTTAAGCCTGACGAGCACTGGCTTGTTCTGCAAACCCTGGCAGAACTTGAACCCCCAAGCTGCCTCCCTCACTGAGTACGTCTCCTCACACCCCTGTGTGATCCAAAGGCATGCTGCTGAAGCCCAAGCCGTATTCTTAATGGACCACTGCTTGCCTCCCTCCCAACACACGCACACACATATCCCCAACTGGGTTGCACGCTGGCTCTGACACTTCCTCGGCAGCTGAGCCAATTGCCTCCCAGATGCAAGTCATCAACTTCTTGGCACTTCCCCACTCCCACTTGTGAGTCTCGCACACTGGAGACTGGGAAGCCGGCGAACAAGCATCTCCCCCGAGGTACCCCTTGTGCTCTCTGCCAGTTGAGGCGGGGTGGCCCTGGGCTCTACTGAATCCCTGCCCCCATCTCTCCACCCTGATGTTTTCCAAAGTTGGATTGTAGCATCCCTTCCTAGCTGCAGCTTACTAGCCTCCCCACCTTCAACTGCCCGGGGGTTCAGCAGGCTCAGTGCCCCCTGCTGGGATGTACCTGTATGAGCTGGATGACTCTGAGGTGGTGAGTACCCCACGTGCCTGCCTTGTGTTAAACCCCTGCATGCCTCTTGTTAGCCTGGCACAGCTCGGGGATAGACTGACACTGGAGGTGAGGGTGGGGGATGGTGGTGTCTCTTTTTCTCCCCAGCTAGATCCTCCTCACAAACCTTCTCCACTCGTGGTACCCCACCCACTGTGTTGGCACCAGATGAACCTTCCTACCAGAACTCCCCTCCCATTAGGATCGTCAGATATGCAAATTTTAAAGGACACTTATGAAAAATACAGGTTGTAGGGCTGCACTGGAGCCAGTGCAGCCCTGCAACTTGTATTTTTCATAACTGTCCTCTACAGTTTGCATATCTGGACACCCTACCTTCTATTCTGCCACCACCCTCCCCCTTGCCTGGCATCCCCTTTGCTCTGGCTGTTGTGGTGCTGTGTCAAGGGAGAGGTCAGCTTGGCCACCACCATGAGGACCCTTGGAGCCAGTTCAGCCTGACCGAAGGGGAGCTGGGACAGGGGAACTGATCTATGCTTCCTGCTCTGTGCTCCCCCTTCCCTGCTTCTCTCTATCCCCAGCGAGGCCAGGGTACTTTGTGACTGGCAGGGCTCTTTGCTAGTAGCTTTAGGGTCTATTTGAGCCCCTGGCTCCCCCTCCTCTGGCCTAGAGGAGACTGTAGGAAGGTACTGGCTTGGCCATCCTAGTCTTGGGGGGCCCCTGAGCAGATAGGACTCACCCACTGGGGTTGCAAGTTCTCTTTTTCATCTTGGGGGTGGGATCAAGGACTCCCGCGCCCTGTTCAACCACTTCAAGAGCGGCGACTGCTACCTACCAGCCAAGACCATCTGCTTGGGGGGCAGGGGTGTAAGGAGAGCTGCCCCCCTGCCAATGCCTGCTGTTGCTGCATTGCTGTTGCACGAGACTGCCTTTGGCTGGGACTAGTAATGCCACAGGTGCAGCTGGATTGCCCACCCCCTTTTTCATCTTGGGCATGGGGAGTCAAGGACTCCCCCGCCCTGTTTAGCCACTTCAAGAGCAGCGACTGCTACCTACCAGCCAAGACCATCTGCGGGGGGAGGAGGGGTAAGGAGAGCTGCCCCCACCCCAGTGCCTATTGTTGCTGTTGTGGGAGGCCACCCTCGGCTGGGGCTGGGACTAGTAATGACACAGGTGCGGTTGGATTGCCCGTGCCTTTTTTCATCTTGGGGGCAGGGTCAAGGACACCCCCACCCTGCTCAGCTGCTTCAAGAGCCAAAGGGGTGCGACCAAAGGGGTATGCCCTTTGGAGAGCCCTTCGGAGGGACCTGAGGATTGAGGTTATGGTGGGAAGCAGTGGTGTCGGCTAGGATTTTTTTTTATGACTAGTAGCCTTAGGAATTGGAGGTTGGTGAGGTGGGGTTTTCTTTTGAGGAATAAGCCTTTGCCCCCTGATGAGAGCAGGTGGCAAAGGGGGTGGGCACTGGATTAGGGTGGGGTTTCTGCAACGATGGGGGGGCAGAACCTGGGGGGGGATGATACCTCACTGAGAGGGGGGGAGGGAACGTATTTTTTGATATTTTAGTCCTGAGGCTAGGGGTACTTTGTATTGTTTATTGAATGGCTGAAGTTTTTGTATTTTTGAGATTATACTGTGATTGATGTTGTTTCATTTATTGATTGTATATGTAAATTGCTTTGTAAACCGCCTTGAGTCGCGATCCGCGAGAGGGGCGGTATATAAATAAGAAATGAAATGAAAAAAGTAGGATTGAGCAGGAGACCCAGTCACTCCGTTATGGGCCAGTCAGTGGCCGCCTTGTGGCTGTATCCTGCTCCCACCTCGGCACAGTGGCTTTTTGACAGTCAGTAGAGAATGGGCTGGCAGTGCCCATGAGGCGTGGACATCTCCTCTTGCTTTGGCTGGCCTGGGAATACCATCGTCATGGATTTCTATCCTTGCTCCAGCCAATTCAGCTCATTGGTCAGGCAGAGCTGGCCAGGGAGAGGAACCGTCCCCTCGGGTGTCTGTAAAAGGTAGGCGTGGTCCATGCAGGATGGGGTCATACCTTGTGTTGGGGTTTGATCCCCTGCGTTCAACATTTGCCCTTGTCCATTTCTTGCTCGGTGGCAGGTGGCTCCATCCTCTCTCCCTCAGGATCAGGCCCACTTTCTCATCCCTTTTGACTGGGTTGTTAGCAGTGGAGATCTGCATGAGCCTCTACAATCTAAGCTAAAAGCCCTGGCTTTGAGCCAGTGTAGCCTAGCGGATAACGTGTTGGACTTGGACCTGGGAGACAAGGGTTCAGTTCCTGTCATAGCCATGAACTCACTGGGTGGCCTTGGGCAAGCCACTGTTGCAGCCTCATTTACCCATCTATACAATGGGAATAATAATGACTTACCTTATAGGTCACAGAGTTGTTATGGGGTGAGCTACATAAGGATTGTAAAGCACTGAAAGTACTGTGGAAATAATACATAATATCCTGTTCACTCTCTCAAATAGCAAGCTCATGAACTTGAGTATTCTAGTACCACCAAGTCGCTAGAGGGAGCCAGTGTGGTGTGCTGTCCTGTCCTGGGATGTTGTGTACAATCACAGACAACTTGAAGAAAGGTCTGCCTCTCATTTGGGACAGCGGTGTAGAAAGCAGTTGTGCTGGAGTCTATTCCTTTGTTGTTCTTGGCTTCTCTATGGGTTTGTGCCTCTTGATTTCCACCTCTAGTTTGTATTCACTGACTCAGTGTTTGGCAAGAGCCTGCCTGGGCTTTGCACATTGCACTGTGGCAGTGTAGTCGACTAATGGTTCTATGCAGGGTGTGGCTCCTTAGGCAGTGGGTTTAGTTGTCATCATAGGGTGGCCAGATATGCAAATTTTCCAGGACACTTATGAGAAATACAGGTTGCAGGGCTGCATTGGCTCCACTTGCAGCCCTGCAATATGTATTTCTCATTAGTGTCCTCTAAATTGTGCATATCTGCCCATTCTAGTTGTCAAAGCCCTTTCCAGCAGAACTGAGGAATCCAGGGGGAGCAATCAGTCTTCCCCTGCAAGGGGAAAGGGCAGATCTTTAGCTCACTGATTAGTCTCTGATTAAAGGAGAGCCCCACCCAGCTCTGTTAGGCTGACTGGCAGCTGCCTGCAGGGCTCTCCAGGGGGGCTTAGCTCAGCCTCAGTGGCTGGTGGGGGGATGCTAATTAGCAGTGATATGTCAGGGGCCTCCAGCCGAGGCAGCTGTGCTGGTAAAAGGGGAGGGGGTGTTTCTGATCCAGGAAGCTGACTTAGCTCCCCTCCCAGCAATAGCAAAGAGAGGGGGCCCTGCCGTCCTGGCTTTGAATGGTAGACAGTCAAATTATCAAATTTACTGCTCCTCAGTGGGATGTGGTGGCATTAGCAGCTTAAGCTCAGGAGGCATTAGGTCTGTAGTAAGAGAAAGGCAGGACTGAGGAGGAGCAGTAAAGCTGGTTAGGTGGGGGGAGCCAATAGCTGACACAGCAGGGAGCTAAAGTTTGGGATTGACGGGCAGGAGAGAGGTGGATGGAGATTAAGGGGCAGCAACAGACCTGTGTGGGGAGAATCCAGAGCTTCGACAGCAGGGCTTGTGGGCTGGGATTGAGGGGCACCAGGAGAGCAGCACTGCAGACCTGTAGTCTGTCCTTGTTCCAACTAAGCATCTTCCACCTGGACCCCTTGTGCCAGTTGTGGATCTGGCAGCCTGGCCCTGAGCCCAATACTGTTTAGGCTGCTACAAATTGCTGCTAGAGGCCAGGACAGTCTCATCCAGTCTGTCCAGCTTCTTGGCAGGGCCTGGTCCATCCTGTGTCTGTGCTGATACCATCCTACCTGGCCTCTGGTAGCCCGCACATTCCCCTCCCCCTTGACCTGTTGCTCTGCCACATGCCTGCTGCATTGCCCATGTCCTGTCTCCAGGATCCAAGTCTCCTGGCTTCTCTGGGACAGGAGTAGACCCTTGTTTGATAGGCTAGAGCGTGGGAGGGGGATGGAGCCAGGACTCCTGGTTTCTGTGGGTTGGGGGTGGAGTGGAGTGTGTTAGAGGGCGGAGAAGATGTATTAGGAGCCATGACTCTGGAGTTCTCTGGGGACAGAGTGAGGCTTCATGGATTAGAGCTGGGAGCCATGGCTCCTGGGTTCTCTGTGACAGGAGTGGGGTCTAATGGGTGAGAGAGGAGTGGGAGCTAGGATTCCTTGGTTCAGTCCCTAACTTGGGGGGGGAGGGGGGTCTAGTCAGTTTGAGCAACAAGGACTAGGGAGCCAGGACTCCTAGATTCTCTGGGAGAGGAGGCCAGTGGATTAGAGCAGAGGGCTGGGAGCCAGGATTCCTAGATTCTGTTCTAGCCCAGAGAGGCCAGTGCAATCTAGTGGGTTTGAGCAATAGCGACTGGGGAGCTAGAATTCTAGGTTTCACCTCCTGGTTCTGACATTGTCCTTGCTGTGTGAGGCTCCGTGCATTAGTTTCCCAAACTACTTTATAACAGGGCTTTTTCTGTGGGCAGCAAGGCTGCATGGGGGAGTGGCACCATCAATGTTCACTGCTGTGCAAGTTTGGGCTGGGGGAGGAGTCCGCTTTCAAAACAATCAGGAGCTAAGGGTAGGAGGATTAGAAACTCTCTGAGTCAGCAGAGGCAAGATGTCTAGGCTGTCTCACCCTATTATTATTATTATTATAAGCATTTATATAGCGCCAGCAATGTACCTGGCACTTTACAGAGAATAAGGTAGACACGGTCCCTGCCCAAGAGCTTTCAATCTAAAGCCAGGGGGAGGGGAGACAGGGAAGGGGGAACAGAGGGAGAGACAAGGGTTGCAACATTCATGAGGATGCGAGAATTCAGGTACATGTTCTTGGCTTGGTTACAGTACAATGGGAGTTTGCAGATAACAGGTGGGGATTGGGGAATAATCCTGGGTGGGGATGATTAAAAGGAGTTAGGAAGGGCAGAGTGGGAGAGGTGGGTTTTGAGGAGAGATTTGAAGGTACGAAGGGAGGGGGCGAGGCGGATGTTGGCAGGGAGGGAGTTAGGCAGCTTTTCCTTCCTCATTGTGCAGGGGAGTAACACATCTGGCTCTAGAACCCCTCCACGGAGTTCCTTGGGCCTGGCTTCTCTGCCAGAGCTGTAACTCCCTATTGCTTTTCCCCCTCCCTATGTGCGAACAACTGCTCCTCATTTCCTAGCGCTTGCCTTAACCCCGGTAGTGCCAGTCCTTGTTGACCCATCAGGGAAACTTGGTATTGAGATTTGCTAGAGGCCAGCCTGGTTGGGCAGAGAACCCAAGCATCTTGGCTCCCACCCCCTTGCTCTAATTCAGATCTGTGGGAAGGGTGTTACTCCTCTGCTGGCTGAGGGGGTTTTATTGCAGCTAAGGATGGCTCTGAGGCTACAGTGATGGCCCCCCTGAATTAATGACAGGTTCTGAGGCAGCCCCTGCTACCCCAGCTGGCCTGTCTCCTCCTGAAATCACAGGCCCATCTCACTGCTGCCTCCTCCTCCACACCCCCAGAAGTTACATGGAGAGCCCCCACGGGCATAGCTATGATAGGTACAACAGTTTCAGCTGCACCAGGGCCCACGTGCTCGGGGGGCCCACACACATGTAGGGCACATGTACGTACCTGAGTGGAGTGCCCCAGCAAGTGTCTTCTGTACCAGAGCCTATTACCACCTAGCTACGCCCCTAGAGCCCCTATTCCCTGAGCTGTGTCTCCATCTTTCCCCTTCTCCCACAGGGCTCAGCGGAATCCTACACCAGCCGCCCTTCGGATTCAGATGTGTCCCTGGAAGAAGATCGTGAGGCCCTGCGCAAGGAGGCTGAGCGCCAGGCCCTGGCCCAGCTGGAGAAAGCCAAGGTAAGAGAAAGGAATGGGGGAGTCATGTGGATGGAAGAGCAGAGTCCAATGGGGCACAATCCCCAGGATGTGGGACCATCTTATTTATTTATTTATTTATTTATATTTATATGCCGCCCCCCATGCCTACGGCATCTCGGGGCGGCTTCCAACATAATATAAAAACAATTTTTAAACTTAAAAAAAAATCTACAATATAATAATTAAAACAAATTTAAAACACCCCCCTCAAAAATTACCCCCACCCACCCACCCTCCCCTCCGAAGGCCTGGGCGAACAGCCACGTCTTACAGATGCATCAAAAGGCCAACAGGCCCGGGGCCAGGCGAGCCTCCTCCGGGAGAGAGTTCCACAACTGCGGCCCGGCCACCGAGAACGCCCTCTCCGTTGTGGCCCCCCGTCTTACACGGGAGACCTCCAGAAAGGCGCCCCCGGTGGACCGAAGGGATCACTCTGAGGGGCGGAGGACGAGGCGGTCCCCGAGGTATGAGGGGCCCAGACCGTGCAGGGCTTTGTAAATCAATACTAACACCTTGAATCTGGCTCAGTACGCTATAGGCAGCCAGTGCAGAGTGTGGAGCACCGGTGTTATGTGCTCACGCAACCCAGTCCCCGCCCCTTAATGCTGTAGGGGGAAGGGACACCAATGCTGTAGCCACTGGAAATAGATCGACCTTGGGATATGATGCTATTCCTCCAGTTTTGGTAGGAGAGTGGTGTTGGACCCCAGGAGAGACTAAGGATGAAATCCAAGAACATAATCTTCAGCCAGCCCCTTATGCCCAAAGAAGCTAGACCAGGACACTGGAATTGGCTTAAAAGTGAAACTTTGTTTGTATTCAAAAGGAAAGGAAAGTTTGCAATGAGTAACAAAGCAATAGAAATAATGCATAAAAACACATACATTCAGAAGTCAGTCTGAAATGATTAACAAAATAAGTACTTGGATAGAGTAGTAAATTGAGAAAATGGAAACCAGATTCTTGAAACAAAGAACTGTAGGTAACCGAGAATTACAGAGTCTTGAGGTGCATTAACAGCTATCCAACAAACTAAGTCTGGATTATCGATGCACTTTCTTTCATCCTTGGATGGGACCCTCAGCGATGAACAGCCGTTCAAGTGTCAGGAACCCTTAATGTGGTCAGAATCATAAGAACATAAGTGGTGCCATATTAGGTCAGACTAATGGTCCATTGAGCCCAGTATCCTGTCTCCGACAGTGGCCAATCTCAGTTGTTTGGGAGAAGCACCCAACAGATCCCAATGGGCAATCCATTCCCTGTTGCTCCCCCCCAGCTCTCAACAGAAAAAAGTTACATTCCCTAAACCTACTTGGCTAATAGCCATTAATGGACCTACTCTCCAAGAACTTAGCCAATCCTTTTTTAAACCCAGCTGTGTTACTGGCCTTGTCCACATCCTCTGGCAACAAATTCCACAAGTTAATTGCGTGTGGAGTGAAAAAAATACTTTCTTTTATTATCCCCCTTCTTATGCATCTTTCACTAATACGAACCTGAATTTTACATATTTGGCAAGTGGATATACCCTTTTTGCTGACATTTTGCTAACATTTTGCTGTTTTAACTGGGATTTGCTAATTGATGTGTTTTGCAGCTTTAGCTGGAACATCTTACACCCAATCTAACTCAGGCCAGCTAAAAGGTGTGAAAAACCCCAGATAGAACTTATGATGAACTTTACCATTCCTACGTTTTTTCACCTGTGAGGACTTCCCCTAGACTTACGATGTCTGCAGGCCCATCTGCTAGTACCTTATGCTAACTATAAGTGCTAATCTTAACTTATCATGACTTTGCTGCAGATCTGTAGGGTAAGGTTCGCTACTTGTTGCTCAACCTAAGATATACATATACTGTGACTGTATAAAGTTGATCCCAGTAACAAAGTAAGGGTTCCTGAACTCAGGCCCTCCCAGTGTTGCAGAGTACGATAAGCCAAGCCTAGGAACTGTTAGTCATAGCACAGCAGCCACATCATAATACATCGTAGTGTTATAACACTATTCAGCTTTCTTAACAGCTGGTGTTATTAAGCAGCTGCCTATGGAGCAGCTAGGATACAGTGGGATCTAGTGGATGAGAGCAAGGGAGCTGGGAGCCAGGACTTCTTTGCTGTATTATCCCAACTCTGGGAGGGGTTCTATTCCTGCCCTTGCTGCATGATTCTGCCTGAATCTCTGAAATTCTGTCCCTCCTTCCCACCAGTAGAGGGACTTTGGTTTAGCATTCCACTCTCTGGCAGAGACCCATTCCGACACCTTCCCTGCAAAAAACAACTATTGTGGCTATAGTTTGTACAGGCCACCTTCTCTTCTCTCTGGAGAGAACATATTGTACTACTCTGTCACTGCTTTTCAAACCCAACATGCAGACCCCACTGCTACTGCAGTCCTGAGCTCTCCTCTCTCAGGCACCAGCACAGCTCTGTTGATGCCCCACAGTCCCAGCCTAGAGGCCTCAGCTGACCCAGCCTAGGCTTCCCTCTCCTTAGCTCTGCTGATGCCCCTCCATCCTTCCGAACCCACAGCCCCTCCTATCCAAACCCTGTGCAGACTCTGCCAAACTCAGTGTTCTGGTCACTTTCCAGCTAGGAAAGTGTCTCCCAAAAGAGAAGGAGGAGCATCTTCCCAAGGTTCCTGCACCCCTTTCTAGCCCCACAACTGGGATGTGTGTCCTGCACCCTTGCCTTGTCCTCATGTGGCTCCCAAATCACAGAAAGTCCCAGCTTCCACCAGATAGCCCAAGCTGTCCTCTCTGCCCAGTCCCTGCCTCTGGCCCTGGCCCAGCACTGCCCATATATCCCAGCGCCTGAGCTACGATTGCCAGCAGTTAATTCATTTGACTAATGGTGATGAAACATCTCATCAGTCCGGGGCAGTGCTGGGAGAGGCATCTGATTAAGTGAGCCAGCCCATAAGAAAGTGCAGGTGCCAGGGGACTGCGGGCTGGCACGGTCCCAGCCCTTCCATTACTAGCTCGGTCACACCCTGCAGGGGCTGGGCTGTTGTGATCTGCATAGAAAGGTGGCCTGGGGGAGCAACAGAGGAGGCCTGAGCCAATCGGAGCTCTTCCGCCCCTAGCTTGGGTTCCTGGGTTCCATCCCCAGATCTGCTAGAAAGTGGAGTCTAATGAGTTAGAACAGGAGGGATGGAACCAAGATTCCTTGGTTCTTTGGGAGGGGAGTGGGGTCTAGTGGGTTAGAGTAGTGGGGCTGGGAGTCAGGACACCTGGGTTTTCGGGGAGGAGAGGGGAGTCTAATGGGTGAGAGCAGGGGGGACTGGGAGCCGGGATTCCTGGGTTCTCTAGGAGATGAGTTGGGTCCAGTGGGTGAGAGCAGGCACTGGGAGCCAAGACTTGTGGATTCTGTTCCGAGTCTAGGAGGAAGTAGGGCCTAGTGTTTGGTGCAGGGGTGTGAGAGCCAGGACTCCTGGGTTCTATCTCCTGTTCTGCCACTGACTTGCTGGGTGAGCCTAGGCAAACCATTCCCTGTACCTCAGTTTCTTCCCTGTGAAGTAGGGAGGATGCTTGTAGCCAGGGCCTTGGTGTTCAGGCCAGAGCTATGCCTAGACCAGCAGCTGGGAACACCCGAGCTGACAGGCCTAAGGAGACCTCTCCCTCCCGCCCCATCCCAAGCATCTTGCACACTCCACCTTGGCTGCAGCCCCAGTGCACTAACCGACGCAATTAGCTAATGAGCTTCCTGGATCCTGCTGCCCAGCCCTTGGCACAGTGAGCAGCCACAGTCTCTCAGCTTGGATGCTGGTGCCTGAGGCCAGCTCCTCCCCTGCTGGCACTGAGTGGATCCAGAAGGGGTAGGGGGGCTGTGGGTGGCATCTACGATGTCCCCGCCAGTCAATCCCGGGCTGGGAGCCAGCCAGCCCTGTCCTTGTCTCCCTCTCCCTAGGGCTTGTGGCCACTGCCTCCTCAGGTTAATTAGGAACCTGGCAATGGCTCAGAAGATTTCCTTGTCTGCAGCCATGTGGCTTCCTACCCCCTCACCAGCCAGTCGGACAGAAGGGCAGGTCAGAGCAGCACAGTCAAGCCTTCTTTAAACACATGCTGGGGCACATTTAAAGAAGGCCTGGCTGTCCCATCCAGCCATGGGTACCAACTTTAAGGTGACAGTATCTGCCCCAGCACTGTTAAGGTGGACTTTCCATGCCATGCTGTGGTTCCCAAGCAAAGTGGACAGCTGCAGTCCTGTCCTTGCTGGTGCTGTGCTCACCTCTAGGGCCAGCCTCCCAGATGTTTCTGGCAGCTGTACCAGCCATTTCTGGCACTCTCATTGTTGTAGCTAGGGCTAATTCAACAGGCTTCAAGGCCACCAATGGGACCCTCTGCCCCATGACGTCTGAGGGAGTCAGGAGGATTCTGTTCAACTCTTACTGGGTGTGGGGCTGGACTGTTCCCTTGATCCTTAAAGTGGATGGCACTCAACTGGGACCAAAGATTTTGTGCTCCCCCATATGTTGGAGCCAATCTGTTCCTCACTGGGCCCCATTCATGACCACCTTCACCTCATTTCCCCCCCTTCCAATGTGCACCCATCTTTTTAACAGACCAAGCCGGTGGCATTTGCTGTGAGGACAAATGTGGGCTACAACCCATCCCCCAACGATGATGTGCCAGTCCAGGGTATGGCCATCACCTTTGAACCCAAAGACTTCCTGCATATCAAAGAGGTATGGTGGGGAGCCGGGCACTGAGATTTAAACAGACAAGCGGCATGGTTTGGTGCCCCAGGGCAGTGTGCTTCGCTTGGTGCAAACGCCCCTTGGGGCAGATGATGATCTTATGCAAGTCCAGGTGTCCGCTCCTTCTGGTGTCTGACAAACTAGAAGCCCTGGGCTATTAGCCACACTTGGACAGAGATCTGCTCCCTGCAGGTGAATTATGCTGGCTCAGGCAATCTGCAGTGCATGGGCCCCAGCGCTGCATATTGCAGGCACCACAAACTCAGCCCCAGCCTTCTTGAAGGCTTGGGCTTATCTGCCATGCTTTGTCTCCGCGCACCAGAAATACAACAATGACTGGTGGATTGGGCGGCTGGTCAAAGAGGGCTGTGAAGTTGGCTTCATCCCCAGCCCTGTCAAGCTGGAGAACATGAGAATGCTGCAGGAACAGAAGATGAGACAGAACCGGCTCAGCTCCAGGTGGGGAGAGCAGGGGAAAGGGGGGTGGGGATCATGACCTCTCCCAGGCTTATCTATGCCACATGAGAGCAGAGGCTTATGGGTCACCAAGGCAGGCCAGATGTAAGCACCTGGAAAGGGGGTTCCAGACCTTCCCCCTTAATTACTGAGTCAGTTGCATTTTTGCGCCCAAGTAATGGGAGACAAGCCCTCTCCATAACCCAAATTGTCTATGGAACACTACTTGGCTCATCCCCAGGGACTGCAAGGACTCCAGTCCTGGAGAGAAAAGGTGTAGTCTGATAACTACACATCAGGGTGTAGTCTGATAACAAGCTTGTGGGACTCAGGAAGGAATTGCCAGGAGGGATGGGCCTGATCCAAATGAGCCTAATGAGTCCATTCTGGTCCAGGACACTCAGAGAGATGGGTATACTAGCCTAGATGTGCCTAGTGAGCTAATCTGGTGCAGCACGGAAAGGGACAGTCTATGTTAGAAAATAAAATGTGGGGTGCTAGCTTGGGGTGTGGGAGAACCAGGATCAATTCCCACAACTGCCATAGACTCCCTGTGTGTCACTGAGCCTCTCAGCTGCTCTGCCTCACAGGGAGCTGGGAGGATAGATGAGGTAAAGTCTGGGATGTGCCCAGATATTGCAGTGATGGTGTGGCAGCAGGTGTGTACATTAGGGTAGACGATAAGGGACAGTGCGTGGGTGGAAATAAACACTCCATGAGTGCAGGATGGGTGGGTGTGGTTCACCTCAATACACCCCATATTTAAAGTGGGGTAGCAGCCCTGAAGTGTATTGCAGGTGTGTATAAGGGCTGGGAGGGCAGTCTGATATAATAGCAGAGCAGGCCATAGGAGTAGTTTGGCCCAGTGCAGCATGAATGGGCAGGATCCATGAGTGGATGGATCTGAGGCTGTTTTCTGGATATTCTGGCTGAGAAAGGGACTGAACAGCTAGGATATGTGCGGGGTGCCGCTGGTTTGAAAGCCCCTGTCCCCTGTGCGGCTTTGCTGGCAAACCCCTGCAGCGATACAAAGCAGGATTCTGCTTTGTATCGCTGTGGGTGTTTTCCGGTAAAACTGCGATGGGGGGCTTTCAGACCGGTGGTACCATTCCCTCTCACAGCCAGAATATGCG
>QEPC01011736.1:1902766-1915175 GCA_003113815.1 Sphenodon punctatus
CCCCCCCCCCCCCCCCCACTCTTCCACCCATGCACGTGTCATTCACAGGAGATGTTTGATATCATTCTGGACGAGAACCAACTGGAAGATGCCTGCGAGCACCTGGCTGAGTACCTGGAAGCTTACTGGAAGGCCACACACCCACCCAGCAGCAACCCACCCAACCCGCTGCTGAATCGCACTATGGCAACTGCTGCCCTGGCTGCCAGCCCCGCCCCTGTCTCCAACCTCCAGGTACAGGTGCTGACCTCACTCAAGCGCAACCTGGGCTTCTGGGGCAATGGGAAGGGCAGCCTGGAGCAGGGGCTGAGCGGGACAATCCCCCGCATGGAAGAGCATGCACTGTAGCTTTCAGAGGAGCTGCCAGCACCCCAAGAGAAGTCCAGCAGATGAGTGTTCTCCCCCACAGAGCCGCTGCCCTTTGCCATCAGGGCCACCCTGTTCCTTTCTCCAGGGCTGCCTAAGGAACCCAGCTAGCCCCTCTCCCACCCAGCCCCCAGGTGCTGCACCTTGCTCTGGTTCTGAGTAAAATCCCCCACCCACACAAGATGTTGATTTGGCCCCTTGGAGCAATGCATGCTGGAATTCCCCCATCCTCTTACCCACAGCAGCAAAGGCTTCTGGGAAACCTCTGCATGGGGCTAGGACCTTGTCACTGGTACCTTGTACAACTGTGGAGCAACCCCAGGACACAGCAAAAGGGGACAGCCCCAAACTCAGAGGAGATGTTCATCACAGACCACACCAGCCAGGCCCAAGAACTCTTATGTGGGTACTGAAGCTCTGGACCCCACAGCTGTCCCCACTCCTGTGGAAGAGAGAGAATGTAATCCCAAAGTGCCTGAAGGTCTCCTTCCCCAGCTAGTGTGGGATCCTGACCCTCACCCTCTAAAGAGCTTTCCTGAATCTGGGCCAGAGCATCCCTGGGAAGGCAGGGTCCAATCATGGGCTGGAAATGCTCATCAGGCATCTCTGTGTGGGCATCATGCACTCCTGGGGAGCCAGCTACATGTTTCACCCCTTCTCTGCACCCTGCCCCAGCAGAGTGTGGGTGGACCTGTAGTGCTGAGCCCTAGGTCTGTGAGGGGCCTGCCCCATAACAACTCCTTGCTTGAGTGAGAGGCTGGTACTCCACCATGGCAATGCCCTGTAAGTGCAGGCATTAATTGAGCCTCCCCCCCTCCCCCCTGTTCTGAAGAAAGTTCTTCTGGGCTGCACTGCCTTTCAAGTCTGATTTGCTTGACTTTCAGTGCTAATGAGCAAGGGGTTAGGGGCAGGTTCCTTGTGCACAAAGCTCTGGTGTACCTACCCCTCATTTCCCACCTACACACCCTGCTTCTCCAGCCTTTAATCCCCAAGATCTGGCAATGCTCCTCAATCCTGACCCGCAGCCTCCCTGTTGTCCCAGCCCTGGGCTCCCGACAGCTCTGCCGCTGCCTCTCGTTCCTGACTTGTAGCCCCCTGCTATCCCAGTACTGACCTGCCCTCCCAGCTCTGCAAATGGCACTCAGTCCTACTTACAGCTCTCTATTGTTCCCTTCTTGGGCTTCCCACCCACTCACCCATACTTGCCCCTCATTCCCAAACCACAGGCGCTTGCTGTGCCATCCTGAGCTCCCACAGTTTAGCGTTTGACTGACATTCAGCCGCTCCCATAATTTGTGATCCCCAGCCCCCTTGCTGCCCCACCCCCGAATTCTCTTCCTCACAACTTTGCTCATGCCCTTTGATCCAGATGCACATCCCAAACCTAACCCCCTCTGTGCTCTTCCAACACCCCTCACTGCAACATGAAGGCGCCAGCTGGCTAGCCCTGGGCTCCACCCAGTGAATCAGCTTTTCTGGGCTGGGACCCAGCAGACTTGTCCCTGGGGCTGGGAGGTGTGTACAGGCAAGCGTGTGGCATGTACTCAGTTATGTGCCGCTAGCAGTAGTGTGTGTGTGTCCTAACCATGCCTGGGCTAAGTGGTTGCTGCCCCCTAATGGCTACACTAACTGTGCCTTGTCTTCTTCTCCCTGGTCGGTGCATGATGTGTGGCTGCATCTTCTAACCAGGCACCCTACTTAGCGCATGGGGAGGAGCCACGGGATGCTGAGCGTGCCAGCCTGAAAGACTACGGGGGGCAGCCGGCTGGGCGTGGTGGGCAGGGCCGCCTGGGTCAGCCCCAAGCCCGCCTCCCTGGCCGGGACTTCTCCCGCCAGGACACCTTCGACTCAGAGACCCAGGGCAGCCGTGACTCTGCCTACACTGAACCCGGTGACTCCTGCATGGACATCGAGACAGACCCCTACGAGGAGCCTGCCCCTCGCGGCCTGAGCCGCCACCCCCAGCGTCCAGGCTCTTGGGATGCTGAGGAGCCTGACCACCCAAACCTCAACCGCCCACTGCGGGGGCGGGGCAAAGGGCGTGAGCACTATGAGGAGGAGGCCCTGAGCCGCAACCACAATGATATGGAGGTCTGGGGACGTGATGTCTACATCCGTTAGGTCCCTGGGAGTAAGGTTTCTATTCACTGGGTGCCCCGGAGAGTGGGGCATTGTGTATCTGCTAATGGCCCTGGGGGATGGTGATTAATGGCTGGGGCGTGCCTCCAGGAATGACTTAGGCCTGCAGCTTCTCTGGCCCTCAACAGCCTCACGTGATGACTGGCCTTGTCCCACTGCCCCATTGCTGACCGTGTCTGAGATTGTACTCATCTCCCCATAGGGCAGCTCCGCTATCATTGGTGCCACTGGCCCCTCTCCCACCAGCCAGCACTGCCCAAGCCCCTCCAACATAATGGTGAACACCCCCACCCATTTAAAGCCCTTCCTTCCTCTCAGGGTCTCTTTAGACCCCGGGGGAGGTGGGTAGTGTCCATTGGTGCCACCCTGACCCCTAAAGCCACAGTTGCCCCAGGACACAGCACTCCCAGCTGTGGGAGCCAGGGAGTCATGCACTCACCCTTGCCTCCTGGAATGTCTGCCACAGTGACTGCCTGCCTGGCCTCTCCTTTTTACCCACTTTCCTCCCCTCTCCCCATATTCTGTGGTGCTCTAACCCACCCTGCCAGCAGAGGGGGGCCAAGCCCTGCCTCCCAGTATCTCCAGGGTGACCCAGTCGCCGACTCCAGTGCCTATGAAACAAGTCCAACTCCTTCACCTTAAGGGTGGCTGTTCCTACCCTTTCGTCACAGCTGGCCCAGCCCTTCTATTCTCTAGTGCCTGAGCCCACCGCCGCTCTGGATGTATTTTGCCCATGGGTAGGTACTGTGCACTGTCTGCATGCGTGTGTGATGTGGGCTGTGCCCACTTTGGGCACTAGGGGGCAGCTGTGTTGCATACTCCTATCTGCTGATATGCTTACTAGTGACTCCAAACCTCTAGGCTGCCCTGCCTACTCAGCACTCCCCATGTGTGATAGCTGACGTAATGCTTGGTACTAACCCGGTTCCAGGAGCCTGGATCATGTTGGGGATGTACCAGCTCCTGACCCCCACCCCGGCTGATGGTGCCATTTCCATCCTTTACAGACTTGCCTTGGAGGGAGATTTTACTAGGGGGAGGGAGGGTGGATCAGGGGCTGCTCTGCTGGTATTTGGGGTGGGACATTTCCAGTTGGTGAACAGCCTCTGGTGTTCCCATGTGGCAGAGGTTACAACCCAGTGAAGAGAAGATGGTGAACATTTGTCTAACAATCACTAACCGCTTCTGACTGCCGTGTCACCTGCTCTTGCCCCAGAAGGGATGGGAAGGGAACCAGCCATGATGACAGGGGCCCTTTATGGAGTCCACTCAAAGACTTTGGCTACACATCAGGTGCCACCTGAGGGCCCCACAAGCCACCTCTAGTCTGTAACCTCTCCTTGTATCCTAACCGAGATGGCCCTTCCTCCTAAAGCATTAGCTGGCCCACATGCCCCCTCAGGGCAGAGTCTGTGATCTAAGCCTAGAGGAGTCAGGCCTCCTGCCTCGCCTTGTGCCAAAACCCCACCTCCCCTGGTGGGAAACTTGTCAAACTGCCCCATCACTGCCTGCCTCTGGGGTCCTCCCTGCTGTCCTGTTAGGTCTCTCTTGGTCCAGTGTCTTCTTCCTTAGACCAAACCATGGGCCTTGTAGTCCCATCTCCAGCACAAGCTGGGCAAGGCCGCAGCAGAGCCCTGAAAGGGCCTGGTTCTGTCTGCCGCTTCCTAGCTGCTATCGGGCTCTAATTATGATACTGTCATTAAATTACCAGACACCAGTTGGCATGTTGTAGAACAGGGACTTGGGACATTGGGTTCTACACCCAGCTTGGTTACTGCTCCTTTATGTGCCTCATTGTCCCCTTCCTAGCAACAGGAGGTGGGGTGTGAATTACCACCTCTTACTTGCTAAGTGCTTTGAGGGCTTCAGAGGAAAGGAGCAGGTTGCTGCCATATGCTGTGCCTGCCCTGTAGTGCTTCACAAACCGAGGCCCCTGCTAGCTGAGCTCAAGGAGAGTTGCCTTTAACTAGCGTCAGAAATATGGAGTTTATAGCATTCTGAGCAATTCATATTGTGCTCACTAGAGGGCAGGATGGGGAGATTCTTTCAAATACGAGGACGCACCTTCCCCCAACAAAGATTTCAAAAGCAAGAAACTGACTGAAATTATTGGAAGTGACACTTTGAATTTTTCAGATTTGTGATTGCAGATTAAAAATCCACCCCTGAAGTTTGCAAGGGAGATTGTTGAATTGTTACAATAACATGACATTGGTCACATTGGAGAGCTACTCATGTGATAATTCAATAAGGGTTGCCATTCTGGGTCAGACCAATGGTCCATCTCCAACAGTGGCCACCACCAGATACTCTATGGCAGCTCAACAAAACAGGTCAGAATGGGGCAATCTGTCCCCCTTGGTTCACTCCTAGCTCCTGGCAGCCAGAAGCTGCATCCCCCCATTGAGTTTGGCTAATAGCCATTGCCTGACCTATCTTCCATGCCCTTTTCCAAACTTTTTTTGATCCTTCTTGTGACTGGTGGGTGGTTTTCACACAGTACCGGGTATATTCTGTTACTGGGTGAGTGAATTTTAATACATTTGAACTACTGAGCAAAACAAAATCTGTACAAATATTGGAATTTGATGAAATCAAATATTTTACTAAAGAAAGTCACATTCATGTTGAGAAACATCCTTTGCTTTCAGCCCAGCAAGAACTGTTCTGTGTTTCTGTCATTGATTGAACTGTTTAAAAGAGTATATTTAATTTATTACCATTTGCTTGATTTTTTTGTACGATACCAACCCAACGGTTTTTGAGGTTGCCAACAGTGGCTCTATGAGAACTGATACCCTAGCCAGCTTTAGATCATGATGCATTTCCAGTTCCCTTGTCTGCCTTACCCCATGCACCTTTTAAATTGAATCCCACTTTGGGCTGTTTTGTGTTTTGATTACCAACGACAACAGCAGAAGAGAAAGACCCTCCTGGTTGTCCGCCTCGTCTTCTGATTTGATTCTTGAAAGCTCTGACAACCCATCCCCCTGTTATGGTGGATATTAAAATATTTTCTAAAACACCATTGGTCTGCACTCGTGTGTCACGTCATGGTCAGCGTTCCCTCTAACTATTTTCTCCCCAGCGTCTGAATGTTCCCAACCTATGTCTTCATTGGCATAAATTCATGTAGATCAATGATGCCTGTAAATTGATACCAATTTAAAACAGCCCATTGAGAGATTTTTATAAAAGAAGCTTGAAGAGCAACCACCAAAAAAATCCATTACTAAGCCAGACTCAAGCTCTTGATTTTCAGGCTGCCTTTTGAACATGCTATTGCTTGAACTATGGGAGTAATGGTTGGTCTCATTTTATTGGTTTAGTTATTGCTTCATTGTTATATGATGAAGCATTGCTTATTGCTTCAGTTATTGGTTCATGCTATTGCTTGAACTATGAGAGTAATGGTTGGTCTCATTTTATGGATTCAGTTATTTGGGACTGAATTAAAAGATGTTAACTCCCTAAGCCTCCCTAAGTCTACTCTTTCCCACACCCTCATTCATGTCTTACTAGGTGTGTAGCCATGAGCATGCCAGTTTTCAATCCAGAGTAACTAAATCTGCTTCGGGTCACACAAACAGGAAACCAAATAAGAGTTCCATTTATCATTTGGTCCTTAATCTGTGCTTGCCTTGCTCGTAGCAATATATTCACACAACTGGTCATTTCCCTGCATTTCAGCAGCTCACCCCTTGCATGGGACGGCAGAGACCAAAGGCTCCTCGAGGAGCACAGGCAGTGGTAGGGATTTCACACAACACGCAGACTGGTTTTGTGTCACAACTACTCTCTGAAAGCGTGTTATGTGAATGGGCCCTGATTCAAGGGGAATTGAAATGTAGGGAAATCAGCGGTGTGAATGCCTTGTTATGGGGCAAGGCAAGCTGATTAAGGAACAAGTAGGTAGTTTGTATAAAGAGGCAGGGTGTTGTGGAGATGGGCCCAAATCGGACAGGTTAAAACTTGGGCCAGGTACCAGTGCCGGATCCAGGGAAATCAGGAACCATGTGAAATGGCAGTGTGGGCCCTCTCCTAATGTAGGAATGTTTGATTGGCACATGGGATTTTCCCATTAGGAAAGGGAAAATGTTACATTGGTTAATTGTTCACTTAAACACTGGGAGGTAGGGGGAAGCCCCAGTTCAAGTCTTGCCTTAGCCAGAAACTCACTGGGTGAACTTGGACCAGTCACAATATTCTCTCAGCCTTACCTACCTCACAGGGTTGTTGTGAGGATTAAAAAGTTGTGTTAAATTGTTTTTGTGAACTGCTCCGAGTACCATGGCGGGGGGGGGGCGGGACGCGCTATATAAACATTATTAATTATAAATCATTATTAAACAGAATGTCCCCTTCAGGGGCTTGGGCTATGCAGGCTTGTGTGTTATGCATCTGTTATTTCTACTTTACTCATGGGTCCTATGTGTTGGGGACTCCCCTCTTGAATCTCCATAGGCCTGTGCTTGAGATCCTGTGAGCCCATAATTTATACCAGGGTTTCTTACATTCATGTTGTCACTTCAAGTTTATTCATTAACCCTACGTACTGGAGGGCCAAGGCCTTCAACACATAAGCCCCTGTATGGTTGCACAGTCTGCACTTGCCTGGATCTGGCCCTGCCAGTAACAGCTGGTTATTTCAAAAGCTCCATCTGACAAAAGGGCCCCATAGCTGCTGTGGTTTCAAAACAGAGGGAACATCACTTTTCTGTTTCCATTACGTCACTACACCACACAGCAGAAAACTAAAACCCTTCCTTCACTGAAGATGAAAAATACTGTCTGGTTTCCTGTTCTGCGAGAACAGCTGCCCCTGCAAACCCCCCCTTTCTGCCCTGTCAGCATTTTCTTCTCTGGCAATAACCTGCAGTGCTTCTCAGTTGTCACATGGACTCACCTTCCTGGCAGCGAGTTAAAAAGGAGCAGGCAGGCACAGGGCATTCTGGGAACTGGAGTTGTATTGTTCTGCCTTTACACGGCACCCGGAATGTACATTTGGTGACATTTAAAGATCTAAACTAGGGCAGCGTCCAAACCAGGGTGGGGTGGCTAACGTGTGCGCTGTGGATACTTTTCATTTGGCCCCTTCCCAATTCTTAGGTCTGGCCCGTGAATTCAGTTCTTCTCCATAAGTGCTATGAAAGAGTGAGTTCAGGGTAAGGGAGTGGAGATGAGATCTTGTACTCAACCATGGGATATAGGTCCATGGCATAGATCCATGATCTGGACTCCCCATCCTGAGTACAGGCCTGGCCTTAAGCCAGACCAGATGAGGCTGTGGCCATGGGTCTTGCAGAAAGCCCCGGTCGCCCCTACTGGGACTGGCAAGTGCTCCAGTGCTGAGGCGGGGGAGCAGGAAAGTGATGCAACACCAGAACCTCCTCTAGGAAGCAACCCCTCTCCCAGCAAGAGTTGGTGCTAGCAGCATGCTAGTTAATGGAACAAGTACCCAGCCTTTTGAACTTAAAACGGGGCACCAGACAGGGCTGTCCCCTATCCCCTCTTTTATTCAACCTAGTCATAGAGGCTTCGTCAATGGCAATTAAGCAAAATCCAGATATTAAGGGAATTAGG
This sequence comes from Sphenodon punctatus, assembly GCA_003113815.1. Taxonomy (NCBI): domain Eukaryota; kingdom Metazoa; phylum Chordata; class Lepidosauria; order Sphenodontia; family Sphenodontidae; genus Sphenodon; species Sphenodon punctatus. The sequence continues at coordinate 1,910,855 of QEPC01011736.1, forward strand.
ATTGATAAACAGGAAAGTAAAGTGGCCTTGTTTGCAGATGATTTCCTAGTTTTTATGTCTGAACCTGAGCTCTGCAACCCCTCCTTAATTTAATACAACTCTTCAACAGGATCAGTGGATATAAGATACATTTAGAGAAGTCCTCCGCCATGTATTTTTCCACAGACACAGAGTGTGAAAGGACGTTTACTGCGATGGCCCCCTTCAAAATAGAAAAGAGTAAAGTTAAATACTTGGGAATATATTTGACCCATGATCTAGGTCAACTTTGCAAGGCCAGCTTTGCACCGCTAGTCCAACAGGTGAGCTCTGACTTGGACAGATGGACAGGACTGGCCTGCTCTTGGGTAGGCAGGATGAAATTGTTCAAGATGAACATTTGGAAATTACACAATGTTAGCTCTGCCTATCAGCTTACCAACCTCTTTTTTTCCACCCAGATTGATGCCAAATTAGGGAGGTTTATTTGGAACAATAAGTTCCCGAGAATTATAAACACCCTAAAGAGTAGGTATGAGAGAAGAGGTTTGGCTTTACTGGAACTTAGGATGTACCATCAGGCTCCGGCATTGTTAACAATAAAAACCTGGTACCATAACCCTCAAGAAGTCCAGTGGGTAGAGTTAGAGAAGCATCTATTGAAGGTGTAGGAATTTAAAGAGTGCATAGTGGCCTCAGCACCCATAAATAGACGATTATGGAGTGATCACCCCTTTACAGGGCAGGCCGTGGTCTCGTGGGAAGGTAATTTAAAGAAAAGGAAACAAACCAAGGGAATATTGCCAGTTACCCCAATTAGACCCAACAGTAGTGACAGAGGTAGAATAGCTACACAGCTAGTCAATATGTTGGTCAAAAAAGGATTAACCAGAGTCTTCCAGCTTTTCAGGGGTGAATCGTTCCTTCTGAAAGATTATTTGTAAACATTGCTTCAGGCTGTGATTCCAGGTTTGGAATTTTTCCAACTTCATAGTTGGGTATTAGGCCTGCCAATGTGCAAAGATATAATACACCCTCTCCATAATATTGAAAAACTCCTTTTTCAGTCCACCCAATGAAAGAGTATGCTTCCCAGAATTTATAAAGAACGTAAAGGGGTCTGGCCACACAGGGTTACCTAACCAAATGGGAGAACGAAATGGCTGTTAAATTTACCGAAGGGGACAAATGCCAAATGCTGAGGAGGCTTTTTGAAAGTTCTACCTGATGGGAAGTGAGAGACGTCCAGGTCAAACTATTATCTTACATCGAAGTGCATCAGCCATGCCTTAGAGTAGGGATTTTCAACCTAGTGCTCGGGAGCACCAGAGTGCTCGGGCAATGCATAAAAGTGCTCCCTAAGCCCATTCATGCAAATTATGCAGTGCTCCCCAAGTAGTCATGTCACTCCAGTGGTCTTGACTGGAAAAAGATTGAGACCCCCTGCCTTAGAAGGTTATAGTAACTTTTGATGGAGAAACTGTGGAGAGATTAGCGACCCATCTCCACTGTTGGTGGTCCTGCACTACTATACAAACTTTTTGGAGGGCAATATGGGATGAAATTTTAAAAGTTACAAATATTAACATCCCCTTCTCCCCTGTGATGGCCGTGTGTGGTATATACTCAGACATCCTGATGTTAAAGCGCTATCAAACCACCTGTTACATTTTGTACATAGCCGCCTTACAAACAATAACGAAACCCTGGAAGGACTCTTAACCCACCCATGGCCTCGGAATGGAAATCAAGGCTTTCATTCATCTTTACGATGGAAAAAACACTTGCTGACCTTAAGGACAAGTCACAAGACTTCAGCATGACTTGGCTACCCTACCTCATGGTGATGAAAAGGGAAGACGCTCTCTTCCATCCCATGGAATATTGTTTCGTTACCTGCAATAAATTACTTTGTTAAATGAGATTGTTGAATCCTGATAGTGCTTCCGCGGGCTTATGCTCATTTGACTATAATGTGACCATATCACCTGCAACCGTTGTTGTATGTTCATCCTTAGTTTTATTTTATTTTCTTCATTTATGTCCTTTATTCTTTTTAGACATGTTTACCTTTATTATACAATAAAATATTTGGTGGGCGGGGGTGTAAAAAAGTGTTGGTGCTAGCAGGAGCCATTAGGAGTGGAACATAGAGGCAGCAGGACTTGGTGGAATGGCAATGACATTGTCCTACTGCTGAGGAAGGAAGGAAGGAAGGACGGACCCCGCAAGAAGGGTAGGGGGACCTTTTGGAGGAGGTCCTGGTGCTTAACTGCTGCAGCTTCTACCAGGCAGCACAGAAGCTTGCATGGGGTCTTTCCCTTGCCCCCACCCCCGATCTTGGCCTACCCTTCTCCCTGGGCCCAGAGCCCCCTTTCTTCTGGCCCTGCCTGAGCACATCCCTTATGCACAGTACTCCTCCCAACTCCTATCCTGCCCATAGAGTTTGTACTAATTTCCAAAGTGGTCCATGAGAGGGAAAAGGTTCCCACCTCGAGTCTAAAGCCTTAGCTTGCTTTCAGGTTACCATCTGCAGCCCCCAGTGGTAGCAGCACCACTGCTTTGCCTCTGAGTTACTTACTATGATGGTATCTGGACAGGTCTGCCATGTGGTATCGTCAAGGCGGTTGGTGCTAGAGGCTTGCTAAGGGTGTCATTTGTCTTTCCTTTTGGAGGGCTGCTGAAGTGCAATTATACGGTTTCTCCTCCCTCTCCACAACCCCAGCAGCTCTTTCTCCTGTGCCCCTTGCTGGTTTTGGTGCCAAAAGTGGGAAGGTGTGTGTGTTGGAGTGGGAAAGAGGAGTGGGGTGCAAGTGCAACTGGGAGCAAGTGGATGGCTTGGGGTCTGTAGCTAGGAGAAGAGAGATGGTGTGGGTAGGTGCAAGGGTGGTTAGAGGAGGGAGGGTCTGGGGAGTGGTTAGGTGAAGTGGATAGATGAAGTGTGTGGGAGCTGGAGAGAGGGGGCTGCAGCAGGGTGAGGGTGGGGTATCCCCCTCCTGTTTGCCATTGTTATTTCACAGAGCCCTCTTTGCCTGGGGCTGCTCTAAAGCAATAGGAAACAGGCCTTGGGGTTCTTAGGGGAAGATGCACACCATCCTCTTGTAGCAACTAGCTGCAACTGCAGACAGCTCCCTAGGACTCAAGTGCAACAGGCAGGGTGGTGGCCCGTTAGCTGCAGGCGCATATAGACTACAACAGTTTTCTGGATTCCTTGCAGTTAGGCTTTTGTCCGGGTTATGGTGCTGAGACTGTGCTTGTGGCATTGGTTGAGAATCTGCTGGTGAAGCTAGATAAGGGACATTTGACCCTGCTGATTATATTTAACCTGTCAGCGACCTTTGATACAGTGAACCATGAGGTGTTGGTGACTCGCCTATGGGACCTTGCCGGGGTGGATGGGATGGTTTTGCAGTGGTTCTGTTCCTTCCTAGCAGATAGATCTCAGTGGGTAGTCCTAGGGGATTGTACATCTTCCCCTTGTTCAATGTGTATATGCAGCCGCTGGGGGCGGTCATGCGTAGATGAGGGGTATTTTGTCATAATATGCTGACACTCAATTGTACCTCTCTTTTTCATCGGACCCAGGCCCTGCAGTCTCGGTGCTTTCCCAGGTTTTGGCGGCTGTAGGGGACTGGATGAGGTCTAGTCGATTGAAGTTTAATCCTGACAAGACAGAGGTGATGCTCATTGGTGGGACCAGTGATCTGTGTGTGTGTGTGGGGGGGGGGTCACCCGTCATTTATGGCGTCCGCCCTGTATCGGCATCTCAAGTGCGAAGCCTGGGGGTGCTCCTGGATCCACAGCTACGCCTGGATCTCCAGTTACATCTGGTGAGGCGGCTTCGTCCATGTCTCAGATTCCGATCTTGCCACTATCAGCCATGCATTTGTCACCTCGAGGCTAGACTACTGTAATGCGCTCTATGTGGGGCTGCCATTGGTGACAGTTCGGAAGCTGCAGCTGATGGAGAATGCGGTGGCCCATCTGCTTGTTAGGATGGGTCACCAGGAGCACATTACACCGGTGCTCCAAGCTCTGCACTGGCTGCCTATAGTCTTCCAGGCCTGATTCAGGGTGCTGGTTTTGACATATAAAGCCCTAATCGGCCTGGGCCCTAGCTATCTGACGGATTGTCTCACTTCCTGGGCTCCTCCTGCAGTTGTTGGGGGACACCCTCCTGGAGGTTCCACGTTATAGGCGGGTGACAACCAACAGGCAGGTGTTCTCGATGGCCGTGCCAGCACTGTGGAACTCGCTCCCAGATCAGCCAAAATCTCCTCACCTTCCAGTGTTAGTGTAAGACGTGGCGCTTCCACCAGGCATTTGGTGGGGGGGGGGGGGG
>QEPC01011736.1:1924374-1939221 GCA_003113815.1 Sphenodon punctatus
GCTGGTGGGAGAGATGCTTTGCTTGCAGCCCCGTGGCTACAGCAGAATCCCGGACTGGCTTGTGGAGGAGGAGGCGGCGAGCTGGGAGTTCGTGTGGATTGACGGGGGTGGCTGTGGTCTGAGCAGTCTGGGGCGCGTAGGATCGTGTGGGGAGGTGTGGGGTGATTTTGTGTACATGTGGGCCCGGGAGGGTTAGGTTGGTTTGTGTCTTTGTGGAGATTGTGTGTATTGGTTGGGCTGCGTGTGGGACTTTGTGGTGGTGTGGGAGAGGCAGATTGCATAAATGCAATTGCACTTAAGAACTGGGGGGGCGAGCTGGCAGGCACGGTGACTGGACTTTGCCTCTGAGAGGGTGGATTTGGACTGGAATGAAGGGTCTTGTACATGTGCATCTGTTCCACTGCATATGGGGCTGTGCTGCTCTCTGGGAAGGTCTGGGTGGCTGTGGGGGGTGGATGGGTTTGGGTTTTCTGTGTGGTGGCCTGGAGTAGTTGTGGGAGTGGGTTAGGCTTGGGCTGTAAGGGGGACTTGTAGGGGGCTTAATGTATGTGAATGGATGAGGTTTGGGTTGGGGTGCATGTGTGTGTATGTATGGCTTGTGTGGGGGCCTGGAGAGGATTGTACCTATTTGTGGGACTGGGCTGGAGGGGGAGGGGGAGAGTGCTGCTGGGTTGAGCAACAGATGGGGAGAAAGTTTCTTGTAATGAGAAAACAAAGGGGGCATTGGGTGGTGGGAAGAAGGTTTTGTCTGGCAGAACGAGCTATGGGGCTTTTAAAAGGGCTGAGCCCCCTCCCCCAAATCTGCCTCTTGTTCCCCTTTGAACTGGCTCTGACACTCAGGTTAAGAGCACTGACCGGGGCAAATATTTTTCAGTGGGAGCTAGGCTGCATTCCTTAGTAACTTGAGTCTGGAAAACCTGCTCTTCTCCCCTCTCCATGCCCCTCAAAATCTGTAGCAGCTTGAGGAGGGTGTGAAGGAACCTCCACTTGCTTGTCCAACAGGTGCCAAGTTTTTGTAACCTTGTTCTTGCTGTAGGAGGGAGTGCCCAGTGTCTTTTTCCATTCCTGTGTCCACCCTAATGTTTTCCCAACCTCTCCCATTTCCTTCCCACTTGAAAACTCTAGCTGCAGACTCCCTACTCTTCGATTTTTCAAACTCTGGCGGTGTTAAAAGAATTAGATTGGGTCACTTCTCTTGTACAGAAGCTCTCAAAGTCTGAACTGAGTTTATTTTTATTTATTTTGTCCAGGGGTGTCTGAAATGTCACTGGAGCTTGAGACAAAGCTTTTCTGCAGCCCATTGTGTAGGGACTGTCGGATTTATGCCTGTTGGTGTTTGGAGAAAATGGCATCTGTTCTCTTGTTTCCTTTGATTGTGAGCGGTGCTTTGGGGAGGGGGAGAGCTATTCTCCCTCCTTTCTTTTCAGTGTTTTCTCACTCCAAAGGGCTCTTGGTCTTTCTTCCTGCCCCAGAGTTTGTTTATTGCTTGCTCATTGATGTAGCAGCCAAAAAATTTCCTGATGCAAAGGAAACCTTGCTTTCAGAGCCAATTACTTTAATTTTGTTTTGCAAAAAGACTTTGGCTTAAGTCACATATGAAGTTAGGCTGGGGGGCAACCGCTTGGGAGGTGATTTTGCTTATCTTAGAGGGAGGGGTGGGGAAGACTCTTGCTAAAAACTTTGTGTGTGTAAAAAGCAGTACAAAAGAAAACCCTAGTTCTAGTTTGTAGATCTTATGATTTGGGGGCACAATCTTGTAATTTTGGGGGACAGCTGTGGTTGGCAATAGCATAGCTTTGTCACCCCAGATAGTTGGGACACCCCCTCCCACAAATCCAAGCCACCTTCCCCTTGTGTTTGTTGACTCCTGCAGGCAGCAGCCTAGCTTAAAAGGATTACAGCAGAAAGTTCTCTCAAACTTTGCCTAGTGTTTTCACACAATGCTCGTTTTGGGATCTGATCGGTTCAAAGGAGATCTATCCCAAGAGGTCCCTGCAGCCAGCCTCCATCCTGGCTTGTTCAGACAGCCCCTAAATTCCTCCAACTGCAGTTTGCTTTGGGAATTCTTGTTGGAATGGAAGTCTTGCTTGCATGCTGATGCAATCCCACAAGCACTGGATGGGCGTGGGGGAGGAGGGTTGAATTGGGCTGATGGGGGCATGAGAGGGATTTTAAGGTGGCGTTTCATCGGCGCCTGTCTGCTTCCTTTCTGAACATGCTCAGAATTCCAAAATGTCTCCTCTGTTTCCGTCTGGATCGGTTTGTTAGCCTGTGGTTTGGGACTGTTTGTTCCCTTTTCTAAAAAAACAAACAAAACCCCCTTTCCTTCATGTAATAACCCCTAGAGATCTCTCTCTATCTGGGGCCCAGTGTGTGGCTAGTGCAGATGCACAGCAATGTAGGCCATGTCCCAACGAGCTTACAGGCTAGGTCAGTGGGTGACTGGCGGGCATAATACGAAACAAAAGGAAATCAGCCCTGTGTACTCTGATGGAGCATAGGAACAACACAAGAAGTGCCCCACTGGTCTCCAATAGTGGCCACTTTCAGTTGCTTCAGAGAAGTGCACAACAGGTCACAATGGAGTGATCTATTCACTCCCAGCTCCCAACAGTCAGGAGTTGCCTCCCTGACCAACTTAATGAAGAGGCATATATAGACTTGCCCTTCAAGAACTTAAGAAACTGGACTGGAACCTGGATCTCCCAGATCTAGAGCAACACTGTAGCCACATGGCTAAACTTGCTCCTGGCAGTTTGATCAAACATTAATTCTGACACCCTATGGACTCTGCCCACCAAGGGGGAGCCCTTTGGGTGGCAGTATAAACACGGGAGCTATCAAAATCCTCTGGTCAGGGATACCTTCTGCCTGTTGATCAGTTGTCAGGTGGGGTGCATAAAACCTAGCCTGCACGGAGTCACTTCCCTCTGTTCAGTTTCATTCTAATTAGTTCACTCCAGCCCAGGGTGATATTGGTAGTTTGTATTGGTAATATTGAGAGTTGGGTCATTTTCATCAAGTGATTGCGGGCTGGCAGAACAGTGGCATTGAACAAATGTTACTTGTCATGTTATCAGCTGTTGAGCAGGTCTCTTTGAGTTCTCCCAGGTGTATTGTTGGCTGCAAACCTGCATTTACTCTGGCAAAACCTGGTGTCTGAATGATCAAACTTAATGGGGTGGAGGGGTGTACATTAGACAGCTAGAAGGGTGGCAAGTATTGTGTAGACACACTTGGTGACAAGCCCAATGAGGGGTATTAGCCAATAGAAGTCAGGGTCACAGTCTCAGGCTGCTCTAAGCTGGGAGCCACTTTCTCTTCCGGTTTCCCTAATACAAGAGAGTGCAAGAGACTTCCTCAAACTCTCAGGAATTGTACAGGCTTCACACGTAAAGACTCCCTCCTGGGCAAAAACATAAGGCAGACAATCCTACGAGTGGCAGAGAAACAGGAAGTACTGATAGTTTTCTGCCCACACCCAGAAACCATCTCCATTCTGCACAGATCACACTTCTTTGCAGAAGTAAATCCCACCCCAAACCTCCCTTTAGCCTCCTCCTGCTCATGAGAACATATGGAGGTTAAAGTAAGGTAGGAGCTACTTACCTCTAGCAAAAGTAAGCAACAAGGAGAAACTGCTCCTGATACCTGGAGAAAAAAGACTGCAGAACTGGCATTGTGTTCTGTAGCAACCTGCCACTGTTTGGAATAGACAGTGAGAACCAATGGGTTTCATGATTGTGAGAGCCAGTGTGGTCAATGGAATTAGTGCATCCATTTCTATGGCAGAGTGTGAGTTTGGGGCTGTAGAGGTCCAGTCTTGTCCTTCTTATTTGGATGAATTTCAGTTATCGCCCACCAATGCAGAAGATGCACTTGGGGCTGTGCAGGCCACCAGTTGTGAACCGGATCCATGCCCATTTTGGGTAATGAAAGCCAGCTGAGACACTTTGGGGCCATTGCTGGCTAGTATTGTCAGTGCCTCCCTGGATGTCAGAGTCCCTTAAAATGATGATTGTCCAGCCTCTGCTCAAAAAAACATCTTTGGATGTTGACTCCCCTGCCAGCGATCAGCCTGTCTATAACCTTCCCTTTTTAGGAGAGGTTATTGAGTGGGTGGCAGCACATCAGCTCCAGACCCATCTGGATACTGCTGATTTCTGGACCCCTTTCAGTCTGGCTTTCGTCCTGGGCATGGCATGGAGACGGTACTTGTGGCCATGGTTGATCTATGCTTGGAGATGGACAGAGGGAATCCCACTCTGTTGATCTTATTAGATCTATGGGTGGGTTTCAACATTGTTGATCATAAGGTGATGTTGACTTGACTGTAGGATCTGGTAGGGGTCCACAGAACCATGCTCAAGTAGTTTTGCTCCTTCCCTGTCAGTGGGTGGTGATGTGATTGCTTGTTGTCACCCTGTGATCTCCCCTGTGGGGTCCCGGATTGCTCCATCTTGTCCCTCCTCTTGTTTGATGTTTATAGGAAGCCACTGGGTGAGATAACTCAAAGATTTGGAGTGAGGTGTCATCAGTATGCTGATACCACCCAGCTCTACCTCGTCCATCTGGCTCAGGTCCAGCGGTCTTGGTGCTTACCTGTTGCCTGGCTATTGTGGGGCACTGGTTGAGGGTGAGACGATTGAAATGGAATCCTAACAAGACTGAGGTGGTGATGGTTGGCTGGCCTTTTGACTGGGGGGGCAGGATTGGAACCCCAGTTATTGATGGGGTCTGGTCCCCCCTGGTCGCTCAAGTTCTCAGTCTTGGAGTTCTCCTGGATCCATTGCTCCTGGATCCATGTAGACACTCAGATGGCAGCACTGGCCAGGAATGCTTTTCACCAACTCCATCTGGTGAGAAGGTTGTGGCCTCTTCTTCCTGATTCATATCTGGCAACCATGATCCATGTCATTACCTCACGGCTAGATTATTGCAACGTGCTCTGTGGGGCTGCCCTTGAAGACTGTTCAGAAGCTGTAGTTGGTGCAGAATGCAGTGGCTTGACTCCATATGGGGATGGGTTGCCAGGAGCACACAACACCAGTGCGCTCGCATCCTCATGAACGTTGCATCCCTTGTCTCTCTCTCTGTTCCCCCTTCCCTGTCTCCCCTCCCCCTGTCCTTAGATTGTAAGCTCTCGGGCAGGGACCTTGTCTATTTTATTATCTGTAAAGTGCCAGGTATATTGCTTGCGCTATATACAAGCTTATAATAATAATAATAATAATTAATAATTCAAGGAGCTGGTTTTGACCGATAAAGCCCTAAACGGCCTGGGCCCTGCTTACCTGCGGGACTGCCTCAGGCCCCGGATTGCATTGCGGCCCATGTGGTCGGCCGGGGATGCCCGACTCGAAGTCCCCTGGGTAGCAGCGATGAGGGTGTTCTCGGTGGCAGCTCCCAGGCTGTGGAACTCCCTCCTGACGGAGGCCTGCCTGGGCCCGGACCTCCCCTCCTTCCAAAGACAGTGCAAGACCTGGCTGTTCTGCCAGGCCTTTGGAGAGGGAGAGTGGGGAGGGGGAATTCTGCCCTTCTAGTTCTTTTTATCTTTTAAAATGTTTTTAATATTTTATGTGTTTTTACTGTTGATGTATTTTGTGAGCTGCTCCATGAGCAGGACGGGGAGGGGTAGAAGAATAGTAAAATAAATAAACAAATGGCTTGGGACGCACTTATCTGGAAGATCGCCTGGTTTACTATGTCCCATCGTGGCCTTTGTGGTTGGCTGGGGCCGCCCATCTGGGGATACTTGGTTTCCATGATGCAGAGGGCGTTCTCAGCCACCACCTCGTGGCTGCAAAACTCCCTCCCCCGGGAGGTTTGTTTGGGCTTGGTTGCCTTTAGGGGGCATATAAAGGAGTTCTGTTCCCAAGGGCATTAGGCAGTGAGGGCTAGGAGAGGGAGGGAGTTATGGGGGAGCTAGGAGGTTGGTGGAGGGTGTTTTATATTTTTGTATTTGTATTTTTGTTCTGGTTTATATTTGTATTTTAATATTGTAAGCTGCCCTGAGGTGGCAGGAAGGGTCGGGTAATAAATAAAATAAATAAATAAAATAAAATATAGAGGCTTGAGACAAGTTCAAATCCTGTCTCATCCAGGTCTCACTGAAAGTTGCTCCCTGTGTGTAAAATGGCTGCTGTAATCCTACTGATCTCCCTACTTCTTGGGGCTGAGGGGAGGAGTGCCAGGATGTGAAAGGGTTTGCGTCCTTAGAGGGCAGTATAATTAAATAGGATGGTGATTTCAATCAGGGACCTCTAGAGCGGAAGCCACGTGTACTTATATAGCTTGAGCTACCGAAAGAGCCTCTAGGGTTGGGTTGCAGGACACCCCTGTACCTTCTACAGTGGGGGCACTCGTCAAAGATCACATGGGTTTCAGGGTGGCTTTAACAATGCTGACGTGAGAGGCCGTGTTCAGCGTTTATTCCCTTACGGAAACTTCAGCTGATTGAAAAGCTGCTGCTTGGCTGGATTTGCTACATCGGTTGAGTTCTTGTACCTGTTTTTGAAGCCTGTCCTGACTCACCCCTACCTCTCTGTTTGCAGAACACAAGGTGATCATTGTTGGCCTGGACAATGCGGGGAAGACGACCATCCTCTACCAGTTGTGAGTATGCTCCTTCATTCAGATTCAAATATAAAAAAATATATTACAAAAAAAACCAAAAACCTGCTGTTCAAGTGGCTGGGGCTGTGGGTGGGAGAAGGACATCTTGTCCCTGCCAAGCCCTTCTGCCACAGAAGGAAGGAAACTTTCTCCTTTGGACCCCACAGCCCAGGGCAGAGAGCCTTTTGGCACCTCTAAATGCCAGGTGATGTCAAGGGTTATTGAAGGTGAGGAACCATTTTGGGTCAAAGGACTGGACCAAAAAAGTTGGGGGAGCAACCTTCAAACATGCAGGGACCCCTCCCCCATCAATGTTCTCTCCTTGGTCCATCAACCAGTGGGTCCTCTTAACTGCTAGAGGGGAGTAAGATACCCAGTGCTGCTGGAGAGAGGGGGTAGGGGTACCCCATGGCAGTGATCTCCAGAGGCTGGGTTTGGGAAACTGACCCCCAAGAAATGCAAGAGGGTCCGATGTTCGTTGAGCAAGCTCACCCTGTGACTTGGCTTAGATCCAGGGCACAAGGAATGGCAGGGTTCAGATGGCGGTAAGGCAAACTCACTCCCTGTCTCCCACTAGCCTCATGAACGAGGTGGTACACACATCCCCAACCATCGGCAGCAACGTGGAGGAGATCATCCTTCGCAAGACCCACTTCCTCATGTGGGACATTGGTGGGCAGGAGACGCTGCGCTCGACCTGGAACACCTACTACTCCAACACCGAGGTAATGAGCCAATCAGTAGGCTGGGGCAGGGATAGGAGTGGCTGGGAGATTTCCCCTCCCTTGGGAGGGGGTATGGAGGGGAGAGGGTTTGGAGTCACTGGCTTTGTTAGCTCCAGGTGGGTGTTTATAGTGAAACCGGTAGGTTCGTTAGCAGTGCTGGGTGTGTACACTCAGCCTCCTATCAACACACAGTGCATCTCATTCCCAACCTGCATCTCCCTGCTATCCCAGCCCTGGGCTCCCCTCAATTCTGCCCATTTCCCCTCAGTCCCAACCTGCAGCACCTTTTGCCACTGTCCCAGCCATGGGCTCCCCCCACCTATGCTGATGCCCCTCAATCCTGGCCTTGCAGCTCTGGATTCCCCCTCTCCACTCAGTCATAGCTCTGCCAAAGACTTCCCAGTGCTGAAGAGAGAGCTGGCAACCTGACTGATTCCTCACCCACATCTTCCCAGCTCAGGGCTTCCCCACACACCCAGTGGCTAATGTTTAACCCTTTTGTGCCAGTTGGCTTTGAACTGGGTTCAAACATTGCATTAGAGAAGCCCCAGGAAGCCTCTGGAATTTCTCCCTGGCTGCTCTGGCAGAGGAAACGAGACACAGGGAGTCGAGTTCAGGCACGCCTGTTGTCCTCCATGCCAGGCGAGCATTCCTGACGTAGCTGGATATGTGGAATGTGCCTCTTGTTTCTCTGCTCAAAATAGACTCTGTCTAGGCAGAAAACCCTGGAGCCCGAGAGACTGCACTTCACACGGCAATCCTCCTAGCCAATTGGGTGGTATGGCTGTTTTGCTCTTGGGAGTGGAGCTTCAGGCTCCAATGCGAATGCTTTTGTTGTGTGTGCACTGGAGATTCACTCATCCAGGGGACACTGAGCATCCAGATGAGTGGCTTTGGGAGAGCCTTGCTATTCTCCATTCTCCGCAGTCATGTCCGCCCCTGCCCCACTTTTCTCAGCAGTGAGAAAAGGAGCTAAGGCCATAAGCCAGGGCTGGGGAGCCAAATGCAGCCAATGGCTAGCTTTTATTTGGCCCCTTTCCAGTTCCTAGATCTGGCCTCTGGATCCAGTATTTACCCTCCAAGCTCTGAAAAACGGAGTTCAAGGTAAGGAAGCAGAGGTGAGGCCATGCACACAAGGATTAGGGATGGCTCCATGGCACAGATCCATGATCTGGACTCTCCTCTTCCTGTGTCTCTCCTTTAAGCATCCCCCGTCCCCAACTTCTGTCTGACCCTCAGAACTTATACTAATTTTCAAAGTAGTTCCTGGGAAGGAAAAGGTTCCCCACCCCTACTGTAAGTGGGGACTAGAGCTGAATGGGAGTCCCCACAGCAGCACTGGTCTCCTGTTGCTGCAGCTGTCCCACCTCCTCCAGATGCTTCGCTCCTGAAAGAGGTGAGCTATGCTACTGGGTGTCCCAAGTTCTAGATAGCCAGGTCTCAGGAGGGAGCATTCATAGGAGAGCCCTGTTGTACCAGGTGCTACTGGGTCAAACCAATGGTCCTTGTAGCCCTGTGTCCTGTTTCCAACAGTGTCCAGTGCCAGATGCATCAGAAGACACCACAGGATGATTGATCCCTTGTTGCTCACTCCCAGGTTTTGACAGGCAGAGTTAGAGACATCCTGAGCACTTTGTTCCACGCTGCATACCACTAGTAGCACTATAGAAATAAGTAGTAATAGCCACACACAGACCTATCCACCTTGTGGGTGGAGATATAGCTCAGGGGTAGAGCGTTTTGACAGCATATTACAAGGGCTCTGGTTCAAATCCAGGTGCCCCCTCAGGTTGTAAAATTTCCTTCCTTGGATATTTCCAAAACAAGCAAGACAAACATCTGTCTGTACTGGGATGTTGTAGAAATAGAACACGCTGTCTTGAAGCACCCAGCCATGAGGGTCTTTCCTATCCTAGGATTCTGTAATTCTCTTTTGACCCCTATTGGCTTCCATATTGTATTGTGTGGTGGAGAGTTCCATAGGTTAATTGTGCCCTGTGTAACTAACCACTGCCTTTTGTTTGTGGAGCTAGACGCGGTCAATTCACACAAAATGCTCATCCCAAGCATCACCCCATTCTTCCTGGGATTATGGGCAAGCTCAACATGCACAAGTCCGAGGGCTGATCCAAGGCATCTGCTGTGGCTGGGTGGGAAATAATTACCTACTGCGATCATTCTCCTTTTGGGTTAATTAAAGCTGGAAGGTATCTTTAAAAGGTCATGCAGTCCATCTACCTGCCTTTAACCAAGGCCAGCTGTTGTAGACTATCCCTGAGAAACCCTCCAGGGAAAGAATGTACTCTTGGCAGATTGGGTTGGCATCCCATGGGCCTTTGCAGCTCTGCTGTAGTTCCCAAATGCATAGCACTGAAATCCAGAGAACTGCATTTTGGGATATGCAACCATCATGCAGCAGATGGGGAAAGGGGGTGTGTGGTGCATGTGAATGCTCCCCTACTGAGAACTGCCTCAAAGGGGGTACGTTCTGATGCAATTGGTGCAGAGACATTTCCTACCCTGCCATGACCTAAACAAATGGTTTTTCTTCCTGGTGGCAAAAAAAAAGGCACAAAGAGGTCAAGTAACTTGCCCAACATGACTCCCCGAGCCTGGGAATCTGTGGCAGAGCAGTGATTAGATCTTAATCCCAGCCTCTTTCCCCTCTCTGTTCTCCCTAAGCTGTCCCCAGAGCAGATGCTATCCATTTCCAAGATCAGAGCATTAAAACCTGCCCCTTCTCTGCTTCAGCCTCTTAGCAAAGCCTCAACTGTCAGTGCTGGGTGGCTTGGGTTCTTGATCGGTGCCTGCTCTCTCCTTAGTTCATCATCCTGGTGGTCGACAGCACAGACCGTGAGAGGCTGACAATGACCAAAGAGGAGCTGTACAAGATGCTGGCACATGAGGTGAGCCTGCTGTAGTGTCCCTGTATTGGCGTGTGTTCATCCATGAGTGGGGGAGGGCAGTGTAGAGTTCTGCAGACTGAACCAGCGGGTCCTGTTGGGCGTGCTTCAGGGGCCTCTCTGGTGGACACGTACTGAAACGTCATGGTGGTCTGTTGGGTTGAGCTACATTGGATAAGGGGTATGGGAATGCTTTAACCCCTTCCTTTTCTGATGTGGCCTTGCCCCTTTGGAACACACTGACTTCCCAGTGCTCTTCATGTGGAGTCACGCCACCCTGCTACATCAGAATCAGGTCTAGACCAAGACTGGGTCATTCCCAATGTGGTCTGGCTCAGACAGGACTCTGGCTGAAGTTTTTTTTGCTTAGGGCACAACATTTTTTGACTGTCTCCCTGGTAACTGCAGGTGGCTGGCCCCCATGATGCTGAGAGGCATGGGCTTGATGTGAGGTTTAAATAGCATCTGTCTCCCCTCCAGGACCTGCACAACGCAGCTCTACTGATTTTTGCCAACAAGCAGGACGTGAAGAACTCCATGACTACCTCTGAGATCTCCAAGTTCCTCACGCTCAGCTCCATCAAGGACCACCCGTGGCACATCCAGGGCTGCTGTGCCCTCACGGGGGAGGGGTGAGTTAGACCAGGCCCCAAGCTGTGGGTCCCTTCTCTGCAAAAGCCATTATAACATGATCTTGGATTCCACCTGTTTAGATGCTGGAGCATCACAAGGCGTTGGCAGCTCTTGTGCTTGTAAGCTATCAATGAGCTGAGAGGTAAAGTGGGCTGGTGTATAAAGTGCTGGGCTGGCAATTGGGAATCCAGAGTTCTAGTCCCAGCTTTGACTTTTCACAAATCACTTCTCTGCTCTGCCTTGATTTTTCCATATACAAAATGAAGATGACACTGATGCAAGGTGCCAGGCTGCATCAGACCAATGGTGCATCCTAAAGCAGTATCCTGGGTCTGGCAATGATCAGAGGGAAGTGGTACTAGAAACTATGGGGATTGATCCATCCTGTTGGTTACTCCAGCTGCTGGAGCTCTTGGTGCTGCTATTAGCCACTAATGGTCTCATCCCCCAGGAATCGGTCTAATTCGTTAACTCTCCTTTTTAGTTAATGGTGGGAACCAGCACTCCTGGGTTCCCAGAGGACCTAGTGGATCACAGCAAGGGACAAGGAAGGAGCCAGAACTCCTTTGTTCTCTGAGAAGGGAATGGGGTCTAGTTGGTTTGAGCCGGGGACTGGGAACTACCCAGGCTTCTCTGGGAGGGGGGCCGTGCCTTGTGAGTTAGAACAGAGGAGACTGGGATCCAGGACACCTGGGTTCTTGGGGAGGGGGGACTAGTGGGTTAAAGCAGGAGAAGGCTGTAAGCCGGGACTCCTGGATTCTCTGGGAGCAGGGATGGGAGGGTAGTAAATGAGAGCTGGGTGCAAGGTTGGCAGCCAGAGTGTTCTCTCCAGTTCTGTCCTGGGACTTCGGCAGTTCAGCCCCAGTAGTTTTCTAGCTACATAGCAGAACCACAATCTGCCATGCAGTTGCTAGCCCTTTTTGGAAGCTCAAACCCTTAGTTGTTGTCATTCAAGGACATGGTGTTCTCCCAGAGAGCGGGTGGGGAAGGTGCTGCTGTGACTCAGAAGCTTACACCATCTGCAGCTGGGTGCCCATCGGAACAACTTGCAAAGGGATGTCAGCGCTGGCTCAGCCGGGGTGATGGAGCCCCGGGACTGTCTGGCTTGTGCGTCACTGCACTGAGTCTCCCAGGCAAGCAATAAGGTGTGTGCACATGCATGTGTGCATATACTGACTGCAGAGTGACTCACTACTTCAACTGAAACTGTAACACACCTGGATTAGCAGCCACTCCCACTTTCCAGGGTCAGTCCCACCCAACCCCCCCAGCACCTGAGATTCTCCAGACCAAACCATCCCTGGCAGATATTTATTCAGCTTTCTCTTAGAAACCTCCAAGGAAAGAGATTTCACAACCTCCCTCAGCTGCTGAGGGGTCTTCTGCTCCCAGCTCTAGGAAGTGAAAGTAGGGAGGCTAGTGGGTTAAAGTAAGAGGTGCTGGAAACACTCCTGGGATTTGTCCCCAGCTTTCCTCCAGAGTTTGGTGGTTGGCCTTTAGCCAATCACATGAGTCTTCTGCCTCTTTCTCTCTCTGTCCTCAGGAGCTGAGGCACGATGCAGTTGCTGAGTGTCGTTACTAACCTGCCTTCTCCCCTCCTCTCTGCAGCCTCCCTGCTGGTTTGGAATGGATGAAGTCTCGAGTTGCTGCCAACTGACACATCTGGACAGAGCTGCCTTATTTATTTTTGTATACACTTGAGAGACTTGGCCTGGGCTTTATTGTAAAGCCTTTGGGATTGTGGGTAGGGTTGTACAGACAGTGGCTTTAGGATGTGACACACTGCAGGAGAGGACATCCCTTCCAGCTTCTGACTGCTAAGAATGAGGAGATCTCTCCTGGATTGGGAACTTTTGGTTCGTAGCTATGGGGAGTAGGGGATCTCTCCTGGATTGTAACTGTGAGGGGAGGGAGGGAGAAGAGATCTCCCCTTCATCGTAGCTGTATGGACTGGAGGAATCGTCTCCCAACATTGGGGCTGCTGAGCACAGGGAACACTCTCGCTTGTTCCCAGATCTGTGTAATAAGCAGAGACTGAAACCAACTGGACCAACTTGGGCGATGGGCTCATTTTCTAACTCCTCCTCAGAACTGTGCATGGCAGGTTGAAGGAGACTTGTCAATAAGCTATATGCACAAAGCAGTGTCTTTACCTTCCCTCTGGATCTTGAAAATTGCCTTGGCTCATTGGCTGTGAGCAGATCTGCACTGAACCTTTAGCCAGTGCCCTCAGCTCCAAATTCAGGATCAGGAAACCTTTGTAATAACCATGTCATCCAAGTGTCCTCGTGTTCCTCTGGGATTTCAGATAGGCCCTCCAAGCTGCCCCTCCAAGCTGGCCCTCCAAGACTGCCCCTCCAAGCTGCCACATGACAATACACACTGGACCTTATCAGCCGCTTGGTGCTTTATCGTGACCTCTTTTGCTGAGGCCGGAACTTTTTGTATTTTTTTTTTACTTTTAATAAGCAGGAAAGAACACTCTCAGCTGCTGCCTTCCTGAGTATTACTCTTTCCAGAGACCATAGCAATAAAATGACTGGATTCGTGCCACTCAGTGCTGTTGAAGGGGGAGAGAAGCTTCTTTGCTGTGGTAGCAATTGGTCATGTGACTACAGTGGAACTTTCGTACATCAAAATTCTCTTCCCACCACTTACCCGCAGTGATTCTTTCCATATCTTGGGTTGAACCACATCAAAGCAGCCTTCAGATGCTACAGAAATTGGCCATGGGGCCAAATGATCATCATCAACCCAAATGTCATCTGGCCCTGCTTCTGCATTAGAGGGTGTTCTGTAGCATGGTCTAGCTCTAGATCAAAGGACAGGAACTTTTGAGAAATAGTACAAGCTTCACACGCCAGATAAAAGGTGGGAATAGGGGTGTGTTCAGGGTGAGGATGACCTAGATCATGGATTTATACCATTCAGCCCATCACCATATCTGTTCCCTTGCCTGAGCTTGTTCAGTGCCATGGACCAGATCCAAAAAATGGAAAGGGGCCGGAGAGGTTCTCAATCTGGCCCATAGAGTAGGGGTTCCCCACATCTGATCTAGTAGTTAGCAAAGACAGAACTCCTGGGTTCCACGCCTGGTTGGAGGTGGGAGAAGTTACTCCCACTCCTCTCCCCCCCCAAAAATAATCAGCATAAGGAGCAGGTAACCCAGCTTGGCAGAGCAGGTGCTTCTTAAGCACACAGCGATAGAGATCTCGTTGTTAGCGTCCTCTGCTGTGCTCCAATACGATGCCTCAGCTGTTGAGGTGAAGGGGAAGACTCGCAGCTGCTAAGCTGGGTGGCTACATGGATCTTTTCAATTAAGTGCTTTTAAATGGAATCTGGTTTTGCACAAGCTGCCCTGAAGCAGGGGCTGAGAAGGGGGGACTCACCTCAACTGCCCCTCCTTTGACGGTTTATTCTTTAGTGTGTTTAAGATCTCCGGTTATAACCTTTTTATAATATGAAACATGTCTTTTTGTACCAAATTAAATATTTTATTTAATTTTTTTTCCAGTCAGTCTTGTCATTTATTTAAGGGTGTAACTATGATGGGGACAGGTGGGTGCAGCTGCACTGGGGCCCACGAGCTTGGGGGGCCCCAAGCTCCTAATGTAGCAGCATCCCCTGCCATGGGGAGAAATGACAGGGGATCCATTCCACCGGAAGGTGCACCAGGGCCCATCCCAACCTAGCTATGCCTCTGTTGATAGCTTTTTTTCTGCAGGAAAAGGATTGTCTTGTGGTTACAGCTTGGAATTTGAGAGGCTTAAATTGTTCTGCCACAGACACCCTCAGTGACCTCAAGCAAATCACTTGGTTGCTTGCATGAGGTGGTAATCTCTTCTGCCCCGTTAATCATTCCTGTAGCACTTTCACTGTTCAAGGTCCTTTACAGTACTCATCTAGTTCACCCTCACAACAATCCTGTGAGGTAGGTCATATTATTCCCATTTTACAGATAGGGAACTGAG
>QEPC01011736.1:1956450-1969144 GCA_003113815.1 Sphenodon punctatus
ACCGAGAATCATGTTCAGTCTTCCTCCAAGCAGCAAAGAAAGTGATCGCCCTACATTGGAAAGATTCTAAAGAACTATCAGTAGGAGAGTGGATGAATAGATTATGGTACCATCTCACAATGGAAAAGATAGCGGCGAACCTATTGGACAAAAAGGAAGCCTACACAGCAAAATGGTTCCCATGCGTATGTGTAATGACTAAATCAAATCTGCCAGAAGATCAAAGAGCATACTTATTTGACTATTATATATAGAGCACAAGAAATGTCAGAAGATAAAAAGACTCACCTGAACCCAAAGAGTCAAAGGAATTAATATTTGTAATCATGGTTAAATGTTTGTAATTATGTTTATAATGTTAATCAAAATAAAATAAATAAATAAATAAATAAAACAAAAAAAATAAATAACAAAACACCTTTGTCCTGTCACCCACTCAGTCATTTCCTTTATAAGCTGATGAGTCATCTCTCCCTTGCTTTAGGAGTTATTTTGTCATCCTCACACATGGGCTCAGTTGTGGGGGATACCTAGTCAAGTGCCTAACTCTCACCTGCCAGAAACTCCATGAGCTCATAGGATTGTATGTAAACACTCTGTGGGGGAGGGAGCAGCCTCTCTCATATATAATTACGGAGATGCAAACAGGAACTACCCGTCACGTTTCCGGAAGAGCAACCTGTTGCTTTATTACAGTCTGAGTCATGCTTTGTCAGTGGGGAATGTTTGTGGGAGCCTGTGATGATCATGAAAACATTTATTGGGGAGCGAATCTGCAGGTGGTGATGTAAAGGCCCTGTGCCCATTCCTGCACTGGCTCAAAATGTAAGAGATGGAGATAAAGTAGCTCAGATAAGACCTTTTATTGGACCAACTTCTGTTGTGTGTGTGTGCAAGCTCTCAATTCAACATGGGGCCCTTCCTCACGAATTTGCAAAATAGCAGAACAAAGCAAAAATCTGGGCTAGAAGACTGAGTTCCTGGAAGGGAGGAGGCTGTGCTGTGGAGATTTGGGGAAGGTTATTTTGAGGAAAAGAAATTTGGATTCCCAGGACAGTTGGGCAGTGGAATACTTTGGCGAGGGAGGTTGTGGAGGCCTTTAAAATAGGTTAGACCTCTCTCAGGGACGGGGGGGTAGGGGCTAGATAACCTTTGTGGCTCCTGCCAGCTCTGTGTTTCTTGGCACAATATGTTGCAGGGAGGGATGATGGAAACAGCAGGGTTCATTACCAATTTTGCCACCCCAAAGTGTTGAAATAAGAGCTGGTGTACTGGCTCAGAGCAATGGCCCATCTTTACCAAACCTCTGTTTGACACGGGGTGAAAACAGACATGCACCTTAACACCATCTTACGTTTCTTATGCCGGTTGCAGGGCTGTATCGGGTGCTAATATAGCCCTGCAATAAGCATAAGATACGCTAAAGCAGAGTTGCGTTCATGTCTGTTTTCACCCACTGAGTGGTCAGTACTGGATGCTCCAGGGGAAGCAAAAACTGGATGTGGAGTGAACCATCCATCATTCAGATGTTTAGGGACACGGAGCAAGAGATTACATGCCCTGAGCATCTTAGCTAATAACCTTGCTCCCCCCTACCTCTCTGCACTTATCGCCCTCCATACTCCAGCCCGTGCACTTCGCTCCTCCTCTGTCCCTCCTCTCACCCTTCCATGCCTTCCCTGCTCCCCTAAGCGCCTTCGTCCCTTCTCACTTGCTGCCCCCCATGCCTGGAACTCCCTCCCTGTCCACATCCGCCTTGCCCCCTCCCTTCATACCTTCAAATCTCTCCTTAAAACTCACCTCTTTCGCTCTGCTCTGTCTGACTCTTTATCCTGCTGAGCCACTATTCCTATACCTACGATCGGTTTACCCTTATCCTTGCAACATGGACCTGCCTGCTGTCATTCTCATCGTAACCAAGCCAAGTACGTGCACTTGAGACCTCGCATCTTCATGAATGTTAGACCCCTTGTCTCTCCCTCTGTTCCCCTTCCTAAGTCTCTCCCCCAGCTCCTGTCTCTCAGATTGTAAGCCCTAGGGGCAGGGACCGTGTCTATTTTATTACTTTGTAAAGTGCCAGGTACACTGCTGGCGCTATATAAATGTTTGTTAATAATAATAATAATTAATAATAATAACCACTGATGGCTGTGAATATATCTAATCCTCTTTTGAACCTCATCATGCTATTGTCCTTCAAAACATCCTGTGACAATGAGTTCCACAGTTGAATCATGCATTATGTGAGAGAGCATTTTTGTTGGTGTTTTTAAACCTGCTGCCTGTTAATTTTATCACATGCCCTCCAGTTCTTGTTTTAAGAAAGAAGCCCTTTTAAAATCTATAAATGCAGTAGAAGCACCCCTTATCTGGCCACCTTTTGAGAATACACATTTTGCCTGTGTAGCTAGGTTAGAATGGACTCTCCCTCCTAGCAGCAGTGGATATAGCTGCACCAGGGAATGTGGGTCCTTTGGGCTCATGGGCTGTGGTGCAGTTCTACTGCTTGTCCCCCTTATAGCTACACCTCTTAGCCTGTAATAGAGATATCTGGATAAGGGGCAGGGAGATTGCATTGTATTAGTAATGGTGTGTTTGACAGTTGTGGGGGGCAGAAGACATGTCTGGAATAAGAAAAGACTGAGATTAAAGAGGCGCAGATAAAACCGTTTCTGTTGCATATTATCTTTTATATGGACTGCGTGGCTGAAATAAGCTGGTAGAATCCCAAGATGATGTATTAAATAAACAGGGTTATTTTTTGTGGGTGGGCAGGCATCCTCAACAGTATATTTCCTAGTTCACTGGAGAGGATTTTTTTTTTTTTTTTTAAAGGGGTGATTCTCTTGGCAAGAAGATAAGTGGCTCTCTGTCTCTTTAAAACCCCTGGCCTCTTCTATTCCAATGCAAGATGGTGTGTGGGAGAGGGAAATTGCTTTCCCCCCCTGTGAAATCACTTAGGAAAATCTGTTCCAGGGAAGACATCTGGTCTCTAGCAAATTGTCAAGTTCTTGTTAGTGAAAGCACCAAAAATATATATTAAAAATTAATCATTTTCAGGAGTAAAAAGTTCCCAAAATAAAGGGGGCATGTGGACTTGAACCAAGGACATCTTGAGTGGTGTTACATACTTTCCCCACTGAACTATAATTCCCTATACTAAGAGCCGTGTGTATTTTTATAAACTGTAGTTAACACCCAGGTCTCGGTGGCCAGCTAATTACAACAGTATGTGGTTGACCTAAAGCACTTAATTCCCTTGGGTGACTAGCTCAGGGGTAAGCCAAAAGAACCCCAATTTAAATCCAGCACTGTGTGTCTGAGGCCCAACTCCAGCAGGCTAGAACTCCACTTTGTTCTGGTTTTGAGAGAGAGGCCTTTTAAAAATCTATAAACAAACACCCTTTCTCTGGCCACCTGAGGCAGCATGTATGGGTCTCAAGCACCTACTTGGTTTCCTATGGTTGCTAGAGGCTGGAAGTGTGATCTTTATTAGTAGCTGTCAGATATCCCCAGAATCAGCCAAACCATGGAAGACACTTCCCACCACCACAGCTAGAGCAGAATTGCTGCTTGAGCATATTTGAGCGTCTCTAACATGCCTCCCAGATTTGCAGACAATTGCTAGGCAACCAGGCTTTGCAACAAGCTGGCCTTGTCTTCAGGTAATAATAGGCTAGGTAGACACCACTTCTTGCCAGGGGGTTTAGCTCAGCGGTAGAGCATTTGACTGCAGATCAAGAGGTCCCTGGTTCAAGTCCAGGTGCCCCCTGTGATAGTATGGATATCATTTTTCCTTCCCAACTTCCTTCTTCTTGGAATACCCCATGGAAAAAAACAGGCCTCTAAACTGTGCTGCATCTGCTACCTATCCCCCTCAGAGTCCCTTAGCTCTGCCCCAATCTCTCACTCGCTTGCAGCACCCCCTTGGGCCCCTGACTGACACCGGCTTACATGCCACAAACGGCTGATATGGTATAGCACCACAGCTAGCCCTAGTTAAGAGTCCTGAGTTCCAGGCCTGTCTTGGTGGTTTGGGGCAAGCAAGCTAATTCTGCCCCCCTGGATGACCTTCTCAGACCCCTATCTTTGACCACATACTGATGTGCTTTGTGTTCCATTATCTTGATACATGAATGGCTCTTGAGGAGATAACATTTCATGGGAAAGAGATTTTCAGCTCCTGGTTATGCCAGGAAAGGTCCCCAAGCTGTACCAGTCTACCAGCAGCCAAACTCAGTACCAGAAAACATTGATTAAAGAGCCACACACCTGATGGCCTAAGGAGCAAAGCGATTTATTGGAAACCAAAACCATCTGTCAGCATGAACGAGCTATGTACAGTGCTATTTACAAGGAATAAATACAGCGATCTTCGTCCTCTTAGTGTGAGCAGTCTCACATCTTGGCTAGACCTTCTGGCAGCGCCAGTTGTTTCTGTCCTGCTGGTACTCAAAGGCAAGCCTGGAAGGGAGAGGAGAGGAAAGGGTGAGGGGGTGATGGATGGGGTAAGTAGACCCTGAATGCCAGACTTGCGAAAGCTGTTGGGAAAAGGAGGGGATTTCTGTGTCAAGTCTACCATGTGGATCAGGCTCTAGATGCCGTTGGGAAATCATCCCCATTTTACAGATGGGGAAACTGAGGCATGGAAGGGTGGGGGAGGAATGCACCCACATTCATTCTGAGAGTCAGTAGCAAGCTGGAATAGACTCCAGAAATTCTCCTGTCTATACTCCTAACTCATTACATGTAATTCCCCTTCCAAAGCAAGAAGCAGAACCCAGCCCACACTTCATCTAACCCACTAAGCCTCACTCCCCTCCCACAGATGAGACTAGAACCTGGACGTTTGGATTCCCAACCTCCCCCTTCCTTCTCTAACCCTTAGACCCCAATCTTCTCCTCAAGCTGGAGTAGAGTTTAGGAAGTCTGGCTGCCAGCCACACACCCCATTCTAAGTCGCTAGGCCCCACTCCTCTTCCTAAACACAAGATAGAACCCAAGAGCCCTGATTCCCAGCATCCCCTATTCAAGCCCCTAGACCTGCCTCCCCATGCTGAGGATAGAATCCAGGAGTCCTGATTCCCAGTCTCACTTATTTTAAGGCCTAAATATGCCCCCCTACACCTCCCTCCCAGTGCTGGGAACAGGACCCAAGAATTCTGGCTGCCAGCCCCCTGCTCTAACCACTAGTCCCTTCTCTATGCTGGGGGTAGAACTCGGATGTTCTGGCTCCTCAGTGCTGTGTAGGCCCAAACTCCATCCCCCTCCTTTAACATAAAGTGTAGACACATTTAGGGTTTCCCGATACCTTCAGCATTAACCCTACCAACTGCTTCCCACAGAGCTCTGCCCAGGAACATGGGTGGTGGTGGTGGAGCTCTCCCCAATGCATGCAGGCCCCCACAACTCACTCTCGGGTGGCAGGTGTCCCCCTGCACACGAGTCCATCTTGGCAGGGGCAGACCTGGTTGATACTGAAGGCCAGGCCTCCTTGGGGGATGTAGCAGTTCTCCTCCAAGGCCAGCCTTTTCTTGCAAACCATCTCACCATGCAGGCGGGCACAGCAGGCATCAGGCTCACAGTCCCTGTCCTGTATGCAGCGAGCACCTGCAGGGGCAGATAGGGAGGGAGGGTGTCAACAGTCATGAACCTATTGGTTCCCCTCCCCAATCCCATCAGATTCACAGTCAGAGCTAGAGACTTCTCTTCTGCAGCTCCTGCTCCTTTCCCACAGTCTCCTGGGGGAGCCATTTCATTTGCCCCATTCCATTGCTGTGTCTTTTGGGGAGACCTGCCCCCACCCGCAAGCTTTTCGGGGGATGCACAGATCACCCCCTTGTGCCCCCCCAGCAGCTGGCACTTCCTTATTCAAAATGGAAAAGCTGGGAAATGGGGACCCCCAACTCACACTCAAAAGGGGTGGGCAGGGTGGGGAACACCAGGAAAGGGGAGGGGGAGAGCTTCTTTTTTTAAACAGAATTCTGGGCCAGTGAGGAACATGGGGAAGACCCCTTATGAAAAATGCATGTTGCAGGGCCTGTACTGGCACCTTAGGCACCAATGCAGGCCCTGAGAAACATGTATTTTTCATAGGGTTCCTTAAAATCTTGCGTAGGTGACAACCCTATTCACATAACACTTTTTTATAGTAGTCCGAAACCTCATTCTGGGTGTTGTGTGTGAAATTCTTCCCCCTCCCTGCGCTCCTTGATAATCAATCACTGTCTTTCTGCCACTGGTTGCAAATCCAAAGCCACTGAAAAGCAAGGAAATGAGCAGCTGTGTGAACAACTTGCTACGAGGCAAGGCAAACGCAGATTAAGGAATGCATGGAGAATTTGCATGGGGAAGGATGTTGTGTGAATAAGATATTGACCCCCCCCCTCCCATGTAGGGTGGCCATACCTCTCCTTTAAAAGAGGACGCTTATGAAAAATACATGGTGCAGGGCTGCATTGGACTCAATTCAGCCCTGGACCATGTATTTTTCATAAGCGTCCTCTTTTAAAGGGGAAGTATGGCCACCCTACTTCCATGGCTCTCTCCACCAGAGACTGAGGCCCAAAGTCCCCTTCAGATCAGAACCTCCTCCCGACCCTCCGTTCTCTCAGCTCCTTACCTTCTTGCCCATCCAGCACCGTCTGCTGGCATTTGCCAAACATGCAGAGCATTCCCCAGGCGCAGTGGGAATCCTTGCGGCAGAACTGTCCTTCCTGCCTCACAGGCAGGCACAACCTAAAGTGTGGGTCGCAGAAGAGCCCCTGGCTGCAGCTTCGGTCCTGGCTGCATGTCACCACCTGGGGGAGAAGGCAGGAGAGGGCAGGTGAGCCCAGGTGCAAGGGTTGGGGAACTGGCAAATTGTGGGCCAAGCACAAATGCTCTCTGAGGCAGAAGAACCGTCTGGGGTGGAAGCCTCTCTCTCTAGACAGAGCTGGAAACCAGGACTCCTGGGTTCTGTTTGCTGGCTTGAGGAGGCAGCAGCAGCAGCAGCAGCAGGAGGACCGCTGGGGATGCAGGGAGGTGGGAGAAGGGGGCTTGCTGTGTATAATGCCTGTGAAGAGGCTGTGCTTGTAGTGTGTATGTATGTGCACATAGTATGTCTGTACGTGTGTGTAGTATGCGTGCATATTGCATGTAATTATTTAGTATGCTGGGGGCATCCCTGTGTATGTAGGGAGAGTCATAGATTTGGAAGGGGGGGTCTCAAAGTTCATCCAGTCCAATCCCCATACTTTGATGTAGGACATCTACAGCTACTAAATCATCCCTGGCAGATGGCTGACCAACAGACTTCCCAATGATCTCCCTAGTAGGCAGCTTATTCCATTGTCATACAGCTCTTACTCTGAGGAAGTGTTTCCTGATATGTAATTGCAAGCTCCCTTCCTGTAATTTGAGCTGCCCAGGATTGCCTTCTGTGGCAATTCTTGCCATCTTTTCTGGCATATTTGGAGACTGCTCTCATGTCTCCCCTTAATCTCCTCTAGGCTAAACATTCCCAGTTCCTTGAACCTTTCCACACAGTACTTGCTTTCCTCCAGATCCTTTATAATTCTTTGTCACCCTCCGTAACATGTGTATGTGTATATATGTAGTGTGTGTGTGCTTATAGTGTTTGACATGTCACACACACACGCACAACATGCATACACATGCACATGTTATTGTGTGTTTATATATAGTGGTGTGTCTGTGTCTTTCTTACCCTGCCTACTTTTTTGTTTAGAACAGCAGCCAATTCTCAGTGTGTCCCTCCCTGGACTAAATTGCCCCCCCAAACCTCCATTCCTAACGGCTAGAGCCACAGCTCTTTGAAGGCCATGGCCCAGCTCCCACCGACTCCCCCACCCATGTGCCACTAACCCTGGTCGCCTCTCAGGCCAGATGAAGGATGCAGGCCAAGCACCTGTCACTTACCGCAAGCTCGCTGTCATCAGGTGGTAGGCTGGCCCTGTCGTTGGTGCTGTGATAGGGCAGAGAGTACATCCATGCCCAGATGTAGCTGTGTGCTGGGGGCATGGGGAAGAGAAAGAAGGCAAGGAGGCAGAATCTGGGTTGCATGGTGAGCAAGAGGTCTCCTCGGAGAATGCCAAGCCCACAGAGCCAGCCTGGGGGTTATATAGGCAACAGGGGCCTTATCTTGACTCCTGCTGCTCAAACTGTTTGCGCCTCTAATGGGAAGGAGGAGGCAATCAGGAGTTAAAGGCTTAGCATAATGGCACCTCTGCAGAGTAAACGAATCCCCAGCAAGCTGGCTCCACAATCACTGAAGTGACGCCAGGCCTCTGGCTGTCCGCTGTGGGCACCTTCCCAATTTAGCTGGGGGGCTCCATCTGCTTAATTTGTTTGTTCCTAGAGATGGGCAGTGCTTGGTCTCACTGAAAATGTAGCATCTGCGGTACACAGTCTACATTGACAGGGCGGGATAGGTGTACTAGGCACCACTGCCCTTCCACAGACAGGATGAGAACCCAGGAGTCCTGGTTTTAAAACTTTTAGCAGCAACATCCTAGAGTCTGGACCTCTCTGTGGTAGTGGCACCCTCCCCATCTGCAGTAGCAATAGCCACAGTCCTGAACAGAGAGACACCAGGGCTGGAGATCCTGTTGCTTGATTGTATTTCAGTGGGACCAGACTTAGACCGCATTCACACCTTTGTGTCTGGGCCGGTCTGTGCAGATTTTGGCTCCAGGAAAGAATCTGCCTGAAGCCAAAACATGCGTGGGGTTCGGACGATGCAAAGGTCACACACACACCCCAGCCATGTGGCTTTGCCAGCAAACACCCAAAAGAGTACAGAGCTGGATCTGCACTCTCCCAGGTGTTTGTTGGAAAAACCACACAGGGGGGCTTTCGCACCAGTCAAAGAACCCTGCACATGTTTTGGCTTCTGAATTCTCTCCTGGAGCCAAAATCTGCACAGACCGGCCTGGACACGAAGGTGTGAATCCTTTGTGCTGATGGTAGAGCTGCCAGATCAAAATTTAAGAGACACTGTGGAGTTGTGGTGTATTTAAAAGAAGGGACACTTGTTATTCGCTTTGGGGCTGCAACAGGGCTATCCATTATGGTCTATGGGGCTGTCGGGCTCTGAAATAATGGGCATCCACTGTGCTCTATAGGACTGCAGAGTCGGCCCCTATTGTGTTCTATGGGGTTATGAGATGTCTGAAATAAAGGAGACCCGTTGTGCTTTATGGGGTGTCTGAAAAAAGGTACGCCTGTTAGGGCTGAGGGACTCTGAAATAAGGAACATCCATTGTGTTCTATGGATCTGTGGGGTGTCTCAAATAAAGGACATCCATTATACTGTCTGAAGTTGTGGGATCTGAAATAAGGGACACCCATTGTGCTCTGTTCCAACTTTGGGAGTAGACTGACGTCTAGTAGGTTAGGGCAGAGGGCTGGGACTCAGGTTTCCAATACTAGAGATGGATGGGTCAGCCCCCCCAGTATCTGCAAATTAGGTCATGATCCTGATTGATATCAGATTTATTTTGCATGTCTCTGTTGCTGTCTGGGCTCACAGGATTCTATTTATATCTCAAAATGGGGGTCATGCAGGCAGAAAATTTGCAAACTGTGGGGTTAGGGCAAGGGAGTCGAGACTCCTGGGTTCTGCACCTGACTGTGACAGAGACAAGGAGGTGAGTGGTTAGAATAGGGATTGAATGGTTAAAACAAGATGGTTAGAACGTGGGGGTGGGGGGTGTTGTGAGTCGGGATTCCTGGGTTCCATGGCTGGCTGGACAAGAGGGTTCATGATTCAGGCAGGATCCGGGTACTGTTCTCTGTGACCCCTCATTTTATCTGTCCTTGCCTTGATTTCCCCAATGCTAAGCAATGGGCCTAGTGGCTCTGTCAGTTTTACTTGAGCAGAGTGTTATTCTCCCCAGATCCTCCCAAGGGAGAGTGGGGCATGTTTATCTTTGTGTTCTCCCCTCCCTATCACCTCATCATCCTGACAAACTGACTCCTCATCTCCTCCTGATGCCGTGATGCATTTAGCGCCTTCCCTAATGGGGCGCCAAGGAGGTGTTTGCCCTGTTGACATCTTTATCACCTGCTTCCCTCTGACAAATTGGCCCAGCTGGGTGTCTGGGAGGGAATTACCAGCTTTGGGTAAACTAGCAAACAGGGTAATGCCGCCTACTCTGAGTGGATTCCTTAGCAGACAATCAGGAAGGTTTATCCGTAGCCTCCCTGATACAGCCATCAGAAAGACAGGGGCAAAATTAGCCCCAGCAGAGACATACCCCCTTTGCTGAATGGTACTAAGGCTTTACAGTGGCCCTGTGCCCAACTAACTACCAGCAGGAGCTAGGGTTGCCACTTCTTGCACTTTGACCCTGATACTCCCATAGGCCAAAATGGAAGTCTCAAAAAGTGGTAACCCTAGTAGGAGTACAGCAATGATAGAGGTGCCCCTGCCACCCATTGACGTATGGCCAGAATTTGAACACAGGTTTCCAGATTCTAAATCTACTCCTGGTCCCATTAACCCACAACTCTTTTAGGGTGGGCTCTGATTCCCATTCAGAGTATTGTGTGGATGTGCTACCCTGTCCCATATTAAGTAGTGACTCCTTTCCCCTGGGTCAAAGTGTTTGCTTGCAAAGACCTGACTCTAGCAACTTTATATGGTGGAAGGATGTTGTGTGAACAAATTCTTAGCTTGTCCTGGGTGGTGGAGGGACTACTTTATAGAGGCATCACCAATGGAGTATGGAATCCTTGGCCTCTTGGGACACTCAAGAGTTGTATGGCAGCTCGTGTGGCCATGCCTCCCCTTTAAAAGAGGACACGTATGAAAAATACATGGTGCAGGGCTGCACTGGAACCAGTGCAGCCCTGCAATATGTATTTTTCATGTGTACCCTTTTAAAGGGGAGGTATGGCCACCCTAACAGCGGCCCCCTATAAAGGCCAGGTTTGGAGTGCACTAATGGGTATATTCTGACCATGGCTTCCTTGCAGCTAGTCTATGCATAAAAGTCTATCTGTCTGGCATTGCATGGCACACAGTGGCATTTGACGTAGAGACAGAGGTGGAACAAATGATGGAAAGAGATAGGGTAAGTGTAATGAGTTGTGGCCAGCCCAGCCATAAGTGGTTGCAGGACCGAGTCCCCACTCAATTTCCCCCTAGCTGTGTTGTCATAGGGAGAATCTGGTTAAGAGGACAGGAAAGAATTGGAGTAGGAACAGGCAGGCATTAGTATGGAACAGACAAACTAAAATACTTCCAAATTAAACAGAATATGCAATAACAATCCCCATAATAATAATAAAAATAATATGTTTAAGTGTCTGTATACAAATGCTAGAAAGTTAAAATGTAAGATTGGAGAATTAGAGTGTTTGGCACTAAATCAAGATATAGATATAATGGGAAACTCGGAGTTCTGATGGAATGAGGATAACCAATGGGACACTGTAATACCAGCGTTTAAAATATATCCAAATGACAGAGTAAATCGAACTGGCAGTGGTGTGGTGGTATATGTTGGAGACAGTAATGAGTCAAGCAGGCTTAAAATTTTACAGGAAGTGAAGTGTACTCTGAAATCTCTTTGGAGAGAAATTCCATCTGTAACAGGGAAGTGTGTAACAGTGGGACTATACTATATCGACCCCCTGATTAGGATGGTGAAACTGACTCTGAAATGCTAATGGAGATTAGACAGGTTACTAAAGTTGGAAATGCAATGCAATAATAAATGGGCGATCTGAATTACCCTTATATTGGCTGGGTGAATGTCTCCTCAGAGTGTGATGTGGAGGTAACATTTCTAGATACCGTAAATGACTGCTGTGTGACTCTGGAAGAGGTTCTAGAGCAAACTGACAAACTAGATAGTAACAAATCACCAGGACCAGATGGTTTACACCCCAGAGTTCTGAAGGAACTAAAATATGAAGTTTCAGACCTACTATTGGTAATTTGTAACCTATCGCTAAAATCTGCCACTGTACCAGAGGACTGGAGGGTAGCAAATGTAATGCCAATATTTTTAAAGGGCTCCAGAAGTGATCCTGGAAACGACAGATCGGTGAGAATAAAACTGATAATATCTATAATGTCAAAGGTGACAGTTCTATGGTACGACCGCACCTGGAGTATTTTGTGCAGTTCTGGTCGCCCCATCTCAAAAAAGACATAGTAGAACTAGAAAAGGTACAGAAAAAGGCAACAAGAATGATCAAGGGCACTGAATGGCTCCCATATGAAGAGAGGCTTGATAGGCTGGGACTCTTCAGCTTGGAGAACAGATGACTGAGAGGGGATATAATGGAAGTTTATAAAATCATGAGTGGCATGGAACACAAAAATAGGGAGTAGTTACTTACCCTCTCTAATAGTATTAGAACAAGGGGACACTCCATGAAATTAACTGGAAGCAGATTTAAACAAATAAGAGAAAGTATTTTTTTCACTCAGCACACAATCAACTTGTGAAATTTACTGCCAAAGAAAGTGGTCAAGATTGGTAGTGTAGCTAGTTTTAAAAAGGGGTTGGATAAGTTCTTGGAGGCTAGGTCCATTAATGGCTATTAGCCAAGTAGGTTTTGGGATGTAACCTCTTACTGTTGGGGGCTGGAACAACAGGGAATGGATTGCCCTTTGTGACTTATTAGATACTTCTCCCAAGAGAAAGAGATTGGCCCACTGTCAGAGACAGGATGCTGG
>QEPC01011736.1:1970415-2023349 GCA_003113815.1 Sphenodon punctatus
CAAGCTCTTGCGAACCCAGAGAGTAAAGAGTCTGTAAACAGGAAGGATCGGGCCCTTGTGTGACAAAGGAGTTTCATTGTGGCACACTTGAATTAGCCAGAGAGAGAACTGATTCAAGAGAACTGTGCGCAAGGGAAACTGAGTCACTCAAACCCGGTAAAGTGGGGGTGCGGACTCCCAAACCCGTGACAGTGGCGCCCCAATGAGTAAGGAGTAAATGCTCAGCTTGTGGACCAATGTGTAAACAGTAGAGGAGCATTCCCAGGTGACTGGACTCCTCTGAATGGAGTAAATTCCCCAAAACCTCCAGAGCCTGAAAGCCCCAGGAGTTGGGAAATCAGCTCTGAGAAGGTGGAATAATCAGATTCTTGAACAGAGTGTGTTAAGTTTGTTATTTTAATTTTCATTTCGGGCTAGGGAAAGTGTCAAAATAGGGCTGCCAAAGCATTTCTCCAAGCTCTTGAAGAGA
Organism: Sphenodon punctatus; assembly: GCA_003113815.1. Taxonomy (NCBI): domain Eukaryota; kingdom Metazoa; phylum Chordata; class Lepidosauria; order Sphenodontia; family Sphenodontidae; genus Sphenodon; species Sphenodon punctatus. Next base: position 1,970,885 of record QEPC01011736.1, read on the forward strand.
GAATTGGAAAAAGAGGCACAGGCCAGACACCTCCAAACAGAAGGAAAAACAAAGCAACAGCTGAAACAGCTGCAGCGGATGGGGGTTACCACTCAGGAAAAGGATCTTGAAGTAATTGTGGACAATACATTGAAATCCTCAGCTCAGTGTGTGGCGGCCGTCAAAAAAGCAAACGGAATGTTAGGAATCATTCGGAAAGGTATAGAGAATAAAACTGAAAATAGTATAATGCCTCTATCTATAGTATGACTGCACCTTGAATCGTTTGTGCATTTGTGGTTGCCCTATCTCAAAAAGGACACAGTAGAACTAGAAAAGGTACAGAGAAGGGCAACAAAAATGATCAAAGTATGGAATGACTGCCGTATGAAGAGAGGTTTGACAGGTTACACCTCTTCAGCTTGGAGAAGAGACAACTGGGGGTATGATGGAAGTTTATAAAATCATAAGTAGTGTGGAACATGTAAATTGGGAGCAGTTATTTACCTTCTCTAAGAGTACTCCATGAAATTAAGTGGCAGATTTAAAACAGAAGAAAGTATTTTTTTCACTCGGTGCACAATTAACTTGTGGAACTTACTGCCAGAGGAAGTGGTCACAGCTGATAGTGTAGCTAGTTTTAATAAGGGATTGGATAAGTTCTTGGGAGGATAGATCTATTAATGGCTATTAGCCAAGTAGGTTTTGTGGATATAACCTCTTACTGTTGGGGGCTGGAACAACAGGGAATGGATTGCCCTTTGTGACTTATTAGATACTTCTCCCAAGAGAAAGAGATTGGCCCACTGTCAGAGACAGGATGCTGGGCTTGATAGACCATTGGTCTGACCCAGTATGGCACTACTTATGGTTTTATGGAGTGCCTCAAGGTGTATGTGCTGCAAATGCATGAGTAAGGAGCCCATCCAAACATGTTAAAAACATGTGCTAAAAACCTTGTTTTCAGAGAAGTGTTACAGCATTTTCAATCAATCAATAATATTTTATTTGTCATGACCATAAGTCAAAACAATAAAAACAAATTAAATTATAAGAGCAAAACATACCAAATACACAACTCAAAAAACAATATGACAAAAATACACATCAGTAATACAATATACAAAATAAGGTACAAGAGATAAACAACTCTAATCAAAAACGGAACGAAGAAACTTTGCCTCAGGAATGCCAAATTGTTAAGCTATAGGGGGTTACTGCTCTGGGATCGCCTTTGCACTGACAGGCACTGAGCCAAATTTGCAGCTTTAAATATAACACGTTCAGAAGGATTTGCTAGCAATAAAGCTATTTTATATTGGTTATTCCAATGCAGTTTCCCTGTAAGTAATGAGATAGTCAGTGTGAAGCGTATTTTGTCAGAAAGTAAACAATTAAACAAGGAAATGGGGTAGATCTTCCGCCTGGCACAGCCCACAAAGGCATAATCTTAATTCATAGGGAATCTGGTTAGATCTTCCTTCCAGCACAGCCCAGGGCATCAGTTGAAACCTCAACAAGATCAGGGCTCTACGTATTACAAAATTACTCACCAGTATTAGATAGTGTTCTAACTGATGCTGGATCTTAAATCTGTGATACCAGGGAGCTATCTTGGTCTGGGGAAAAGCTGTCAAATCATTTTGGATATAAATATCTTTTAATCTAGTTTTAAACAGAGTTTTGGCCCTATCTTTAGAGGGGCCCTGGAAAAATTCTATAGAAAAGTCAGTCATATTAAATACCTTAATCAGACCCTTCATCCACAAAGATCCCAAATCGGGATTTGATTGTTCAAGCCAGCAAAGCTTGGACAGCCTATCATCTGGTATAGTCCGTCGGTGCAGCCAATACAGAAACACATACAGGAGGATCTTCAATTCGACTGGGAGAACACCAGTCTCAGCCCTAATCATAAAAGAAGGGGTGCTGTTGGGTACGCCTAAAATAGATGAGACACTTATTTTGAAAAGGCTCCAATTCAGTTGTTGAATAGCCTCCCCAAATCTCTGTGCCGTACAAGGCCTGAGGGCACAATTTATGATTTAATAGTTTCAGGGCAGGTAATATCAGCCTCTCCCCAGCTGTACACCAAAACTTAATTGTCCCATTGATGGATTGGGACATCTTAATTTTAACTAAATTTAAATGGTTTTGCCAACTCCCTGGGATGGAAGGCAAGACTCCTTCTATTTCCAGCTCTGGGAAAGGAGCAAGCTCTTATTGGGTTGGAACAGTGAGGACTGGGAGTCAAGGCTCCTGTATTTTGTCCTGAGATCTGGGAAGGGAAGGAGATGGACGGTAGGCAGGACTCCTGGGTTCTGTGCCCAGCTCTGAAAGAGAATGTAGTCTAGTGGCATAGGGCTGGGAGTCTGGACTCCTGGGTTCTATCGCCAGCTCTGGGTGGGGAATGGGATGTCATGGTTAGAGCAGAGAGGGGCTGGGACCATAGGTGACTCGTGAGGGGGGGGGAAATGCAGAGATATGTGCCCCCTCAGATTTTCAGAAGCCCCACAGAACCCTATAGACCCCCTACCCAGCCCCACTGCCCACGCCCCCCCCCCCCAACAGTTGCCAGTCAGCTATGACTGGGACCCAGGCAGTGGTATATATTAGCAAGGCTGTGGTNCCTATAGACCCCCTACCCAGCCCCACTGCCCACGCCCCCCCCCCTCAACAGTTGCCAGTCAGCTATGACTGGGACCCAGGCAGTGGTATATATTGGCAAGGCTGTGGTGGGCCCAGGCTCATGTCCCAATTATGCCCCCCCACCCAAGGACAAGTGGGTCAGGTCTCGAAGTTGGGGGTCAGGATTACCCATGACTAGGGTTGCCACCTCTTGTGGTTTGACTCCGAGACTCCCATAGGCCAAAATGGGAGTCTCCGGGTCAAACTGCAAAAAGCAGCACCCTTACCATGAAGGCAGCACCACCTCCACTACCAGCAGCTCGCACACCATCTACAATGGCTGTAACCCTGCCAGGAAGGGAGAAGCTTGAAGAGTGAGTGAGGCCAGCACTCCACCCCCACCCACTCTGAAAACTTCCTTCTTGGCAGGACCCTTTGCAAGCGCCCTAAAGGCTGCTCAAATTTTCAGAGTGGTGGGTGTGCTTGGCCCAACCCTTCCCCCTCTGAAAATTTTCTAGTGGCAGGCCTTATCTTTGCTTGCAAAGGACCCCCTGAGAGTTCGGGACCCAGGCTTGATGGAGCCCCCTTGCTCCATGGTAGCTATGCCCCTGGGCCCAGGATTCCTGGGTTCCATCTTCAACCTTGCGAGAGGAAGACAGTAAGCAGGCTCGGAGCCAGGACTCCTTGGTTCTATTCTGGAGGAGAGTTGGGCCTTGTGGGCTAGAACAAGGGGAGGCTGAGGCTATAGTCCAAATGTAGTAAGACAATGGGGGTCAGGCCTCTCAGCCCTGCCCGAGTCACTTATGCTTGTGTTTACAGAAAGGCTTATAGTCAATATTGATTTAGCTGCCAGTGATCCTGGTGGCTTGCTTTTATCAGCCTCCTGCTGAGTCTCCCCCGCTGCTTACATTCGGTTTCATTTGCCACTTTAAGTGCCTCCATGCCAGTCTCTGGGTTTGCTCTGCCAACTCAGCAATGACGCAAACATAACCGGCAGCCCCTTCTGCTTCTTGGGGAAGCCAAGAAACCACCCTTAATATCCCTGCGGCAGGTCTTTTGGTATAACTTAGCACAACACTGTAAACCGTAACTATCATCTGGATAAACCACTGGCAAGACTGTGCCCCAGTTAGGGTTACCAACTCTCATGGTTTTGACCCCAACACTCCTATTTTGGCCTATGGGAGTGTCGGGGTCAAAACTCCAGGAGGTGGCACCAGGTCCAGTCCATATTTACTTGCTATGAGATGGTTGTGCCAGAACAAGGTTCCTCAGCTGGGGGTAAGGTCCATGGGTGAAAATAAACACGTAGCCGGCATGCTGGCTGCACGTCCCAGGAAGGGGGATCTGCCCCTGGCTGGGGAAGGCCAAGAAATGGAAATAAACATTTTCCTGGTCTGACCTGGCTGGGGAGGGGGGGGGGATGAGGAGCAACGTGGGTAGGGTGGCCAGATATGAAAATTTTAGAGGAAACTTATGAGAAATACAGGTTGCAGGGCTGCATTGGCGCCACTGCAGCCCTGCAACCTGTATTTCTCATAAGCATCCTCTAAAATTTGTATATCTGACCACCTTCACATGGGCCAGTTGGCCCTATCCCCTGCCATGATGGGCAACCATGGCTGCCAATGACAGCCATGGCTGGTGGCCATGGCAACCCCCCATGCTGGGCCTGGTTGGTGTGGAAACAGATGCATCCACCCAGTTCAGCCTGCTATGACCTGCCTGGGCAGCCCATGGGCCTGGACTGTGGGCCCGGTTCCTTCTGGGCCCATGTTTCTGGGCCAGTGGCTGCCTACCCACTGGGGTCTGTACTGGGTCCACATCTGGTGGTCCAGAAACAGATGCATGGGGTGAGGTGCTGGAACTTTCCCTGGAAGGCCTAGAGCGTCTCTGACGCCGGCAGCCACAGCCGGCGCTGAGGCCTCCGGACCGCCCGCCGCCGCCGCACCCGGAGCTCCGCAAGGTAAGCAAGCTCTGAACTTTAGTAGGGGTGATCCCTGGGGGGTTGGGGGGGTGTTAAACACCCCCCCCAGGGATCGTGTCATACTTACCGGCGGCTGCGGGGACGCCGCGGCCGCTGGTGCTGGGGGTGGGCTCGCCTCTGAGTCTTTTTTTAAACAAAAATCCAGGCTGGGCAGGGTGGGTGGGGGGTGTCCCCCCTTCCACCCGCGCAGCCTGGGAGGGGGAGGGGGAAGGAATTCATTGATTTCAATGGGGACACAGCGCCCCATTGAAATCAATGAAATAAAACCGGTACCGGCATACCGGATTTAATCCGGGAATCCGGTTTTTAGAGAACCGGTAACCGGTAAATCTGGTAGCCGGTAATGGGCCCGGGGTCCCACCTCTAGTGGTTAGCGTCATGTCTGTTTTCACCCTATGTCTACTATGTCTTCTTTGAAATGGGGATGCCAGAAGTGCACCTAGGATTCAAGGATGAAATTCTCATGTAATCCCATGACTCCCACAGCTGGGACTTAAATTGAGACACAAGCCGTTCTGTGCAACAAGGCCCAAACTGATGACACTTGGGGGTGTTAATAAATGTGCAGTCGGCATGCCGGCTACATGTCCTGGGGGGAAGGTTGGGGAACTGAACAAACGTTCCCGACGATCAAGGGGGCTGGAAGAGATGTGAGGCTGGTTGGTCCTGCCCCTGTGCTGTGGCTGGTGCCTCGCCCCGTACAATGATGGGCGGCCATGGCCGCCAATAATGGGCTTGCCTGCTATGGCTCCCCCTGGGCGGCTCTTGGGCCCAGATTGTAGGCCCAGTTCCTTCCGGGCCCATGATACCTTCCTGGGCAGCTGCTCACCCAATCAGGGGCTGTAGTGGGCCCACATCTGGCAGTCTGCTAACAGGCGCACAGGGTAGGGTTGCTACCTATGTTTATTTTTCCAGGATACTTATGAAACATGTATGTTACAGGGCCTGCATTGGCACCTATGGCACCAATGCAGGCCCTGAAACATGCATGTTTCATAAGTGGTCTGGAAAAATATACATAGGTGGCAACCGTACGCGCGGGTAAGGTTCTGGCCTAGGCAGGTCATAAGAGTCACGCTTATTAACACCCTTGGTTTCCAAACTGGATGGGAGAATGAGAATTCCCAGCCATACCACACCTCCCCTCTTGATGCATCGATTGTTACAGATGTTTGGGTTCCTATTTACTGTTGGATTTTTTGCTTTTCTATGGGGCTTGAAGGGTGTTATGCTGAGGAGATATTTCAGGTGAGAGCAAGGGGGTACATTATGCCATAGGCGTAGCTGGGTTTTTGTGTGTTTGCATGGGGAAGGAGAGGGAATTCTCCCCTCACTGGATTGTTCTCAAAAACATATGCATATGAGAGAGAGAAACAAAGTCAGAAGGTGTAAGATAGTGACACTGTAGTCAAAAGAGTGACACTTCTTCCCCATCCCTTTCCTAAATCCCCAAACTAGAGATTTTAACCTGAGTTGGACAAAAACTCAGGGCATGTGTTTGACCCTCACTTCAATTGACTGTGATTCCTAGTTTCCTGTCCCTCCTCCCTCTTGGGGTGTCTGTTCTATGGTGCTGGGGGGGTATCTTTTCTGTGGGTCTCTATAGAGCTGTCCGGGGGGGGGAAGGGGCGCAGTGGGTATCAGTCCTATGACACTCTATGGAGGTATGGGTGTGTGTGTGTCTGTTCTATGGGACTCTGTGGAGCTGTGAGGTATCACTCCTATGAGCAGGAGTGGGGAACCTCAGGGACAAATGCAGATCATGGCTAGTTTTATATGACCCCTTTCCAGTTCCTATCCCCAAGGACTGAAAAACTGAGTTCAGGGGAAGGGAGCAGAGATTAGGGCATGCAAACAAGGCTAGGGGACAGATCCATGACACACATCTATAATCTTTTTACCTTCCTCTTCCTGAGCGCTCCTCCTCCCCGTGCCAACTTCTATGTGGCTCTTGGAGATTGTATTAATTTTCAAAGTGGTCCCTGGGAGGGAAAACGTTTCCCACCCTTACCGATGAGGCTCTATGGAGCTAGGGGTGGGGATATTTGTTCTGTGGAGCTTGGGTATTCTAAAATAATGGACATTCCTTAAAGTACCATACCATTGGTACCCCATCCCATTGAACCTTGTTTTCCACCCCAAAGAACTGCAGGAAGGCAGCAAACTTCTTGCATAGAGGAGAAGGTGGGCCTGCATCAAGTTTGTTGTAAACATCCTGAGAACCCAACATTAACAATAGATTTCCTTCTCTGCCTGTTACACCCAGGAGTTTCTGTCCTCCTGAGTGAATCAATCCTTATGCAAATTTGCCCTCTCCCAACAAGGAACTGTCAACCAGGAAACATTTCTATTTCATAAACTGAGTGGAAAGTGATGCAATTATTGTAGTTTCAAGAGCATGTTTTTCTCCACTTTAAACCAGCAGAGGGGGTATAGCTCAGTGGTAGAGCATTTGACTGCAGATCAAGAGGTCCCCGGTTCAAATCCGGGTGCCCCCTCATTTTAAATTTTTCCAGTGTTTTGTATTTTGACAATTAATCTTTCTGTACCTCCATATTTTTCATTACCAGTCTGCAAAAATCACCCTCCATAGCTCAATTTAACATTTTATTCCATTATGGGTGTTGACTTCATTATGGAAGATTTTAATTAATGAAGGGGAGAGAAAAGGGGAACTATTGTGGAAATATTGCTTGATTGATTTATTGCCAGTGTGCTGCAGCAAAGGTATGGAGGGCAAGAAAGGGGGTGCTTTTTGAGCTTATTCTCCTCTCACTTGCAATTTTACCTCTTGTTTCTTAACATGTGTTTGCCTTATTCTGTAGCAATGCATTCACTCAGCAGCTGATTCAATGTCCCCTCCCCGTCCATTGGGTGGCAGAGAACAGCAGGTTCATCAAGGAGCACAGGAAGCAGTAAGACTTTCACACAACACTCCAAATGAGGGTTTGGGCCTCTAGCTACTCAAAGAGTGTTGTATAAATGAGCCCAAATTCTTGCTCTTTCAGGAATTGGGCTCTGGGTATCTTCGGCTGGGGGTAATGACAAGCTATTTTATTTCTTTGCTTGCTGCCTGGGACAGAAAAAATACAGACACCCTCAGGGAGCCATTACACCTGCAGGCCTGATCCTGTCCTACTAGTCCATGGGAATTTGGGCTCATTCACACAATGAGCATGGGGAATGGCACAAACCCATATTCAGAGAGTTGTGTGCAATCCTTACTACTTCCTGTGCTCCTTGATCAGTCTGTGTCCTCTTCTCTTCCACCCTATACAAAGGATGGGGCACTGAAATTATGGATAATCAACAGAATGCATTGCTATGGGGCAAGACAAACACAGATTAAGGAGTGAGTGGTGAGTTTGCAAGGGGAAAGGGGGTATTGTGTGAATGAAGCTGACAGCTTTAGGTTTCTCTTTCCCCTAGCAACCCCACAGCCAGGGCCGGCCTTAGGCGGTGTGGGGCCAAGAGCGGGGGAGAAATGCGGGCCCCCACTCTTGGGCGGCGGGCCTAGGGGCGCTCCCTGACTCGGGGACGGGCGAAGGGGCACTCCCCTCTGCCCGTCCCCAAGCCCAGCAATTTCGAGATCACTTACCCCATGCATCGCTGTGGCGTCAGCGTCCTGGGCTCCCTGCATTGGGCTCTGGTGGCGCAGGGATAGCAGCAGCAGATTAAATCTGCCATCGCACCGCTCGCTGCCACCGGACGTTGCGAGGGAGTGAGGGAGAGGCAGAGCCTCTGCCTCTCCCTCACTTCCACTGGCCCTCTCCTCTGCCTGGCTGACTCGGCCAGGGGGAATGAGGGAAGAGGCAGAGGCTCTGCCTCTCCTACATTCACCCTGACCAAGACTGACAGGCAGCGGTGGGAGGGTGAGGGGGCACCCACAGAGTGAGGGAGAGGCGGGGCCTCTGCCTCTCCCTCACTCCTGCTGGCCCCCTCTACTGGTGTGCGCTGCCTATCACTTTCAGTGACAGTCGGAGTCGGATTCAGCCCCCCCTGGCTGAATCCGACTCCGACTGTCACTGAAAGTGATAGGCAGCGCACACCAACAGAGGGGGCCAGCAGGAGTGAGGGAGAGGCAGAGGCCCTGCACTCGGGGCCCCCAGGAGCGGGACCCCCAGGAGCGGGGCCCGGGGTGGTCGCCCTGTAAGGCCAGCCCTGCCACCAGCACCTTTCCTTTCCCCCAATGATCACAGAATGCCCAACCCCCTTTCCCCAGCAACCAGACGCTGCCCACTCCTTTTTTTCCGGTAGCAACCCCACAGTGCCTGCTCAATTTCCCTAGCAACCCCACAGTGCCTGCCCCCTTTTTCCATAGCAACCACACAGTGCTCATTCCTCTTTCCCCTAGCAACCCTAAGGTGCCTGTAATCTTTCCTTAACAACCATACAGTGGCTGCTCCCTTTCCCCCTAGCAGCCCCATGGTGCCCACCCCGCTTTTCCTAGCAACACCTCAGTGCTCATTCCCTTCCTAATAACAAAATAGTTTCCACTTTTCTCCTAGCAACCCTTCAGTACCCACCCCCTTTCTCCCAGCAACACCAGTGCCTGCCTTTTTCTCCTAGTAACCCCAGGGTACCTATCCATTCCCCCTAGCAACCAGAGGCATAGCCATCATAGGGACAACAGAAGAGACATTTGTCTCAGGGTCCAAGCTGGGGGTGGGGCATAAAATCTGTCCTGTTACAGTGCAGCCAAGCGAAGACTGAGTCGAGTGGAAACGCCTGAAGTGTGCCGGGCGTGTGGGACCCACCCGGCAGATAGCACAGGACGGAACAAGCACCGGCGGCATTGGCACTAGGCAGGCAGCACAATCACAGCCTCCAGGAATGTGGGGGAAGAGCCATAGTATAACTAGGTCCAAAAAAGAACTGGATACGATTGATAAAATCTGCCTTGCTATTGCTTCTCAATTATCTCCCTCCTCCATTTCTTTCCCTGCTATTCCCCCTCCTGTCTCTCTTCTCCTCCCGAGCTTCCCTTGATGAGGTCACCTCCCTCCTCTCTTCATCCGATCCAACTCCTCCACCTGCCCCCTTGGCCCCATCCCCTCTCACCTCCTAATGGCGACTGTCTGCACCGCTGTGCCTTCTCTGCTGCACGTCATCCATTTCTCCCTCTCTACCAGGGGCGGCTGGTGGGTTTTTATATTGGGTAGGGCACTGGGGCAGTAAGGCCAGCGGGCCTAGGGGTGGAGCCAGGGGAATGGTAGGCGGATCCAGGGGGATGATAGGCCAGTGGCATGGCATAACCCAGCAGCAAGGAGTTCCCAGGGTTAACATTGGATGGACGAAAACACAGTCTACATGCACATCAAGCTTAAAATAAATAATTTGTAAGCCCAAAACACAGGGAAACACCCAAAACACTGGCATAACACTGACAAAACACTGGCAAAACCCAGCAGTAAGGAGTTCCCAGGGTTAACATCGGATGGAAGAAAACACAGTCTACATGCACATCAAGCTTAAAATAAATAATTTGTAAGCCCAAAACACAGGGAAACACCCAAAACACTGGCATAACACTGACAAAACACCCAAAACACTGGATAACCCAGCAGCAAGGAGTTCCCAGGGTTAACATTGGATGGACGAAAACACAGTCTACATGCACATCAAGCTTAAAATAAATAATTTGTAAGCCCAAAACACAGGGAAACACCCAAAACACTGGCAAAACACTGGCAAAACCCAGCAGTAAGGAGTTCCCAGGGTTAACATCGGATGGAAGAAAACACAGTCTACATGCACATCAAGCTTAAAATAAATAATTTGTAAGCCCAAAACACAGGGACCCATCCTTGAAGGATGGGTCCCTGTGTTTTGGGTTTATAAATTTCCTTGTAAAGCACCCCAGTCACAGCCTGAGTCCAATTTTACCACACACATCCCATTTCCAGCATTTTGAACACAACTGAAATCACATGACTTGCAGTGATATCTCTCTCAGGATTTCTAAACCTCTATTTTACCACACACAGTCCGCCCTGCACTAACCCACTAGCCCACACTCCCCTCCCCGAGAACCCAGGAGCCCTGGCTCCCAGCACCCCCTGCACTAACCCACTAGTCCCCACTCCGCTCCCCGAGAACCCAGGAGCCCTGGCTCCGAGCACCCCCTGCTCTAACCCACTAACCCCCACTCCCCTCCCAGTGAACCCAGGAGTCCTCGCACTCCCCCCACCCCCACCCCGAGCCCCGCAATTTACTTACCAACCATGGTGGGGCCGGGTCCTGACTTCTCGTCCTCACCACCGTTGCCTGCATCCAGGAGGGACTCGGGGAGGCTCTTAGCCTGTGCAGAGGGCTGGGAGCTGCTGACGCACGTGCAGCTCTTAGTTCATACCGGGGGCACCTCTATTGGGCACCCACATATGACTTTCCCCCTGCCCAGCCCCTGCAATGCAGAATGGACGGCTCTTCTAGCCGCCCACTCTGCATAAAGGGAGAACGCCTCCCTTTTGACCCTGAAGGCTTCCTTAGGAAGCCTTCAGGGGGATGGGTGAGTCCCTGGTTGTGTGTGCGCGCACACACACAACTGGTGAGAACATGCAGAACCACCTCGAAGAACCTTGTTTAGAGAGGCAGAAACCTTCAGAAGGTCTCTGCCTCTCTAAACAAGGTTCTTCGAGGTGACTCCGCACATTCAGCGTGATGCCAATGGGGCTGTTTTTTGTTGTTTTTTTTAAGCTGCCGCCAGCCGGGGAAGTCCTGGGGGGTCAGGAGGGGCTTTGCCCCTGCCTTCCTAGAGGGTCCACCGCCCCTGCTCTCTACTGGGCCATTTCCATTGGCCTTCAAACACGCCACTGTCTCCTCTGTCCTTAAGAAGGCCACTCTTGACCCCTCTAACCCTTCCAGCTATCGTTTCATGTCACTCCTACCCTTCGTTTCCAAGCTCCTGGAGAGGACTGTCTACACACGCTGTCTTGATTTCTTCTCTTCAAATTCCTTCCTTGACCCCCTACAATTGGATTTCCGCCCTCTCTACTCAACTGAGATTGCCTTCACTAAAATCACCAATGACCTTCTCTTAGCTAAGTCTAAGGGCATCTACTCCATTCTTCTCCTCGATCTCTTTGTTGCGTTTCACACTCTTGACCATGGCCTCCTCCTGGATTCGCTACACTCCCTGGGTTTCCGGGTTCTCTTCATATCTTTCAAACCACTCCTTCAATGTTTCTCCTACGTCACTCCTCCTCTTCATGGGAGTTCCCCAAGGCTCTGTCCTGGGCCCTCTTCTCTTCTCACTTTACACTCTTTCTGGGTAAACTCATTGAAACTCACAGCTTCCAGTACCACCCGTACGCTGATGACACGCAACTCTCTCTCTCCATTCCTGAAGTCTCCTCCTTCATCCAGTCATGTATCACTGACTGTTTCTCTGACATCTCTGCTTGGATGTCTCACCACCAACTCAAACTTAATATGTCCCAAACCAAACTCCTCATCTTCCCCAAAAAACATTCCCCTCCTATTTCCCTCTCAATTTTCATTGAGGGTGTCACCATCTAGCCTGTCCCTCAGGCGTGTAACCTGGGATTCATCTTCGACTCCTCCCTCTCCTGTATGCCTCAGATCTGTTGCCAAATCCTGTTACTTTGCTTTGTATAATATTGCTAAAATCTGCCCCTGCCTTATTGATGCCATTGCAAAAACCCTAGTCCATGCTCTTGTCATCTCTCACCTTAACTACTGCAACTTCCTCCTAACTGGCCTCACCCCCCTCATTTCTTTTCAAGACTCTGCTACCAGTCATCCATCTTGCCCGTCACTTTGACCATGTTCAGTCCCTCCTCTCTGCCCTACACTGGCTCCCTCTACGTGAACGCGTTCAGCACAAGCTCCTGGTCTTCACCTTCAAGGCTCTTCATGGTCTTGCTCCCCCATATCTCTCCACTCTTGTATCCTGCCACACTCCTACCTGGGAGAATCACTTCTCCTCTGTCCCCACCCTAGCCTGCTCACGGATCCCTTGCTTCTCTAAACATCTTTGCCCCTTCTCTCTTGCTGCCCCCCATGCCAGGAACTCCCTCCCTGGATACATTTGTTCTTTCAAATCCCTCCTGAAAACCTACCTTTTCTGTTAGGCTTTCCCTAGTTTGTCATGAGTGAATTGCATCCTCTTCCCCACTCACTCAGAATCTCTTCCCTGGAACTAAGGGTGTTTTCAGATGTTACGAGAGCACAGTCAACCACAGTGAACCACAGTCAATCCCGCAGCGGGGCCAAAGTGCCCTGAACGTCTGTTCGGCAGCCGCCAGATGTTCACCATGGTCGATTGACCCAGCAGGGGACAAAATCAACCACCCTTCCGGAGCTCTGGCCCGGACCATCTCCGAAAGCGTGGTCAAAGCAATTCCCACCAGGAAACAACAAAAAGTAAAGTCTGAATGGCAACCACCGGCTGGAATCAAACGAAACGATTCCCAGCTGGGGACAAAGCATGTAGCATTGCTGCCAGGCAACCAGCAGCAACACAGGCCAGGGAGGAAGATTTAAAGAGCACCTGGTAGCAGGGGAATGTGGCAGGATGGAGCAAGGCAGAAGGGAGAGGAGAGCGGAGGGCCAGCGAGGTAGGGAGGAGGAGGAGGCGGTGCAGGTGGAGGAGGCGGTGGTCATGCTGCAAATGGAGGCAGTGGAGGGACAGCAGCAGCAGCAGCCGGGGCAGGCCGCCCCAGAGACGACAACCGGCCCTGGGGACGAGGCACCCCGGAAAGGGGTAAGGGGAGCAAAGGAGGGTAGGCCGGAGGCACAGGGGCACCAAGGGGGGTGGGCGGGCCGGTGGGTGGGGGGAAAAGAGGAGACCTGCGGGGAAGAGGCAACCTGGAAACCAACTGCCCCCCCCCCCCCGTCGACCCACAGACACGGAAATGGGCCTGTGAGCCTGAGCCCATGGAGGAGAGGGCCGGAGGGCGTGCGGAGGAGGAGGAGGAGGGCCGGGACCAAGAGGGCTCCTGGGGGAGACGGCTGTACCACCGAGGGGGGCAATGGGGGCACAGGGAAACACAGGACTTTATCTGGATCTGGGGGATCCTGGAGCACCAGCTGAAGCTAGTGATCAACCAGCGGAACAAGAATTTCTACTGGCAGATCATGTGGGACATGGAGGTGGCGGGGCACCACAGGACCGTGGCCCAGTGCCGCTCCAAGGTCAAGGAGCTCAAGAGGGGATACAAGGCCATAAAAGACAACAACCAGCGGTCCAGGCACAGAGCCCGGACCACCCCCTACTACGGCGCCCTGGACCGCATCCTTCACATGAAGGACTCAACAGTCGCCCCACGCCTCGTGGGGAGCACCGTGGTCCAGGGCAGGGAACGGGCCAAGGTACCCCCTCCTCTCACCGCCCCCCTAGAAGGCAATGGCTTCAGGGGCCCCACCCCCCAAGAGGAATGCCCCGGGAACTCGAGGACCAGCAGGTCCCCTCGCGCACCAGCCCTGAGAGCCCCCAGCCCCTGTCAGGACCGGGAGAATCCGAGGCCGGCACACTGGTCACCCTCAGCCAGTGGACACAGGGGGACCCCAGAAATACTGAGGGGCCGGCCTCGGAGGGCTCTGAGACAGACATCGAGGGTAAGCAAGCAGGTGGGTCGGGACACAGATCGAGTGGGATGGGCCGAGGGGGGCACCCCAGGGACAGGGCTGCCCCCAGCAAACCCAGGCACCCCAGACCATGGGGAGGGTGCCCGGGGGGCCGGCGGGGGACACGGTCAGGCCACTCCCACCCAAATCCCCACAGGGCACGGTACGCCCCAGCCACCCGCAACAGGCGCATGAGGAGGAAGGCGGAGAGCAGCCCCGGGAGTAGGCAAAGGTCCCAGGTGAGGCACACTGGCAAGAGGGGGTGGGAGAGGGCACCAGGGGAGGCCGGGCGGGGGGACCGGGGCACACGATGCTGGGGAGGGGGGGCCTGGGCACAGTGGTACGCCAGGGAAGGGCACCGGCCACCAACCCGAGGGGGGGCACAACCCCCCAGCCATGCCACGGGTAAGGGGGCGGGCAGCAGGGACGCCTAACCAACCCCTAATGTGTACCCCAACAGGGTGGCCTGATGGCTCCCAGCAAGCCGGCCCCGTGCCCCCAGTGCAATGGATGAGGGAGCACCGGGCCCAGGTATGGCGCCGCAAGGAGGAGCAGGTGGAAGACATTGTCCGCTCAACCACCAAACAGGGCAAGCGGATGATCGCGGCCATCGATAGGATGGAGGCGGCCACAGAAAGGGCCATCCAACAAGCGGAGGCAAGGGACTGGAGGTTGCATGTGGAGGTGCGCATGGAACGGAGACAGGAGCGCTGGGAGCACAGCAGGCAAGTGGAGGCATTTGGGCAGCTGGAACAGGCCATCGACAAAATGGTGAGGGAGTATTCGGCCAAAATGGACCACTTCCGTGACATTGGCACATCGCTGCTACTGCACGTGGGGACTATGAGCGCGTACGTGATGGCAACCTCCCTGCCGGGCAACCTGCCTGCCCCGGCCCCAATGTCAGGCTCCTTGGTGCCCCCCACCGCCTCTGCCACCACCCCAGCCGCTGGCACGCCCGCTGGGTCTGCGCATCCGCATCCCGGTCCCTGTAGGCCTTGGGAGCAGCCGCCCAGGGGGCCCCCTCCGGCCCCGGGTCCGCCCGCCCTACCACCACTGCCTGCCCCTCAGGACACCGAGGCCTCCCAGGACACTGTTGGGGACATGGACAGTGGTGGGGAGGGGAGCTCCCAGAGCTCCACAGCACCCACAGGGTGGCCGAGGGGGAGGCCCCGGAGATGTGGGGAACGGGGGGGGAAGGGGGAGGGCAACCTGGGGGTGGAACATGGCACAGAGAGGTGGGGGGTGGTGGTGGTACCTGTAGGTGGTAGAACCAATAAATGTACGGGCACCACAGTTGCCTCTGTGGTTCTGTTCATGGGCCCAGGGCTGGGGATGGGTGGGTGTCGAGTGGCATGCCCAGGGTGCTGCTGGGGTCCCTGGGGTGGTGGAAATGGGAGATGTGTGCGCCCTCACGCCTCGGCCTCCCGGCTGATCCCCCTGGCCAGGGCCACACGGATGCGCTTTGCATACCGGTACTTCTGTGGGTTCTCTGCGTTCACAGAGGGGCACGGTTTCGGGAGGGCACCGGGGCACGGGGTAGTCAAGGGCAGCCCCATTGGTCTTGCACACGTTGTGCAGCACACAGCAGGTTCCGATCACCAGGGCCGAGGTCTCCATCGTGTAGTCCAGCTGGCCCGCAAGGCTCCTCCAGTGCTGCTTGAGGGCCCCGAAGGCCCTCTCGACCACGGTCCTGCTCGTGCACAGGCGGGTATTGAAGAGCACCTCCACTGGGTTCCTGGCGACCGGGTATGACTTCATCAGCCAGTGGGTAAGTGGATAGGCCGGATCCCCCAGGATGCAGGGGGGCATCATCACCCCCTCGATCTGGAACATCCCCATGTCCGCAAAGTCCCCGCGGTACATCCGGGAATAGAAGGGAGAGATGGTCATGATCCGGGCATCGTGGCTGCGCCCAGAGTGGCCCGTGTAAATGTCTATGAACCGCCCCCAGTGATCCACGACTGCCTGCAGCTGCAGGGAGTGGTACCCGTGTTGGTTGACATATTCCGAGGCCTCCCCAGTGGATGGGCAGAGGATCTCTATGTGGGTGTCATCCACGGCGCCCATGCAGTTGGGGAAGCCTCCAGTTTTTAAGCCGGCCATCACTGCCTCCTGGTCCACCAGCTGGATTGCTCGGTCCAGGAGAACGCCCTCCACCGCCTCGCAGACCTCTCGCAGGATCCCAGCGACGGTGCTCATCCCAACGCCGAAGTGCTGTGCGACAGAGCGGCAGGAGTCGGGTGTCGCAAAGGCCCAGACCCCGATGACCACCCGCTGGACCATGGGAATGGGGGCCCGTATGGGGGTGTCATGTCTCTCCAGCCAGGGCATTAGCAGCTCTGAGAGTCGCAGGAGGACGCGCCTGTGCGCTCTCCAGGTGGCTTCGTCCCATTGGGCCAGTGTCCTGGCCCACCACCCCTGTGCCCGCTCCGTGACCCATACCCGCCTGTCAATGGGCATAGTGAGCAGGGCTGCGCGCCCCATGGTCTCCCTCCGCCACTGGAGCCGGTTGGCCGCCTCACGGAGCGCAGCAGCCCACCCCCGGGCGCGGAGGAGGGCCTGGCGGGCCGGCCCGGACACCCACTGGGTCCTGAGGCAGGCCAGGGAGCGCCTGCGCCCGTGGTGGGCTCTCAGGGCTTGGGCAGCGCTCCTGGCCATGCACATCCGCAGCCGGGTGGCCAGGTGCACCTCTGCTGTCTGGATACGCAGGAGGTCAATGTGCAAGCGCCCCCCCCCTTTCCTTGCAGTTAGTATCAGGCGCTTGCTGGACCATGGCTGGCCGCGCTTCCCCTGGGCTCACGGGCCCCAGCACCCCAGGCGCCCCGGCTGTGCAATTGCTGCTGAGCTGCCCAGACAGCTTCATAGGTGCCTATGAGAGTATGAGCTCCGGGCTGCGGTACTATGGCCATGTGGTGAGCATCTGCGATTGCCAGCTGCATGCGGAGACGCTGGGCCTGTGTCCCTTTCCCGATGGGCGCATCCCGGAGATGAGGTGCTCGCATGTGGGGTGGTCGGCGACGGAGACTATGTCCGCCCTCTCTGTGTGCAGCCTGGCTGGCTATACGGCCTGTTTGGCGGAGGGGGGCCCTGCCCTGGCTGTGTCCTGCTTTAGCTGTGTTCACGGGGCCCGAGGTTAACAGGGGTCTCGTGGGGCGATCTATCACCGCCTGTTGGAGCTGGGTCACCTTCCGTGGCCCCCACCTGCTGACTATGGCCTTTCGGAGCCCTCTGAAGCGGAGGTGGCGGCGCTGGCCAGTGTGTGGTCCCAATCCGATGTGCAGGTGGGGCTCTCTGCTCAGGATCCCTTAGAGGCTTACTACCTGGTCGCCCACCACACATCTGAGCTGGGCTTCTGTCGGGGCATGCTTCAGTGGCCCCACTTCGTGCACCTGGCGGCCCCCTGCAGCTGGCTGTGAGGCCCCCCTGTGCCTTCTGGGCCCTGGATACTGGCCCCGGTGAGCATCTGTTGCGCTGCCCCGGGCTGTGGTCTGTCTGTCCGATTCCCTGCCGTGGTCCTGGTCCCGTCATGTCTGTTCGGGGCCTTCCTGGACCACGGGGGGTGGTTGGATGGCTCGTCACTGCTGGGAATCCACTGTGGTGAATCAGGACCACGTAACGTCTGAAATCACCCAATGTTACTAAGTTAATTTCCTGTAACTATGTTAAGCATGTGCACCTTCTCGACCTCATGAATGTATCCTTGTTTCTCTTGATGTTCACCTCTCCCTTGTCTCCCTCTCCCCTTCTCTCTTAGATTGTAAGCCCCCTGGGGTACCTGCCTATAACTATTGATTGTACAGTGCCAGGTACACTGCTGATACTATATAAACAACAACAACATTAATTCATTCATTAAATTAATTAATAATGGAAGATAGGTCCATCAATAGTTATAAGGAGATGCAGCCTTTTGTTCAAGGCATATCACTCCTTGAACGACTTTCAAGGCATCTGATTCTGGCTACTGTTGGAGACAGGATGCTGGGCTAGATGGACCATTGTTTGACACAGGAGCAAAGCTCTTAAGGGATGCAGAAGCCAGGAATGGTGCAGTTTTTCTCTAAGGAGTCTGTGATCCTATCCTAGACAGATAGAAGCAAGACAGCATGGCAGTTCTTCCATCTCTCTCCCTTGCTGTCAGACACAGTTTCTCTTCGTTGTTTTTGGACATGAAGTTTCATATGATCCCTGCTCACAGGAGGAAGAAATACACTTTTACGTTCATTCACAACCCCCCCTTGCCTTGCCCTCTCAAATTGGAACCTATTCACTGCCATCCCTTTCCATAGCCACAAGGGGGCAGCCTCATGCAAGAACTGGGGATTTTGAAGACTGCTGACCTCAGAAGTTTGATTAGCCAGAGGGAGGAAAAGGAGGAATGGAAAATCGAAGAAGCTTCAGCAGCCTCCAAGATTGAAAGGGGGTCAGCGAGGTCCTTCCCCATAAGGGCTCAGTAGCAGGAGCAAAGTGAATGTAGCCTTCAGATCTCCCCAGTCATATCTGATCCCTGACCCCATTGGAGGTACATGCCGACACCAGCTCCCCAGTATCCCAAGCTTGAACGGTGTCAGCGAAGCAAACAGAAGGGACGGGTGGCTGATGTAAACCAGCCATGCTCAGTTCTGGGCTTTGGGATGAGAGTTAGCTCCAGGCTACAATTTATGAGACTAGTTTTCATGGCCTCTTTGGCTCTGGCCTATTAAGACCCAAGCATTTCCAGCTCTTTTGCTCACCTCTAGTTACAGACTTGATTGCTTTCCAGTTTTGGAGGGGACTGTCTGAACATGTTTCCATTTGCCGCTTCTCACAGTTTGACGCTGAGACTTCAATTTTGTCGTATGGGAGTCTCAGGGTCAAACTGAGAGGTGGCAGCCCTGCACTCTCGAGGTTGGGCCTTGATTAGCAATAGAAGCCCAGGTACCCCTTTTCTCTGGAAAGACCTGCAACCAGAAATATCTGTTGCAGCAGGAACCTCACTCAGGCCAACACAGATCCACCACTGTTCAGAAAAAGAGGTCTCATTTGAACAGAGCCAGAAGAGTGGGGGAAAGAGGGGGTATCAGAATTGAGGGTCATTGGCACAGCTAGGAGGAGCCAAGGACTGAGATAGCATGGTGGCTGTGGGTCAAGAGTAGACTGGGGGACATCAGGTGCTGGAGAAGAGCTGGAATAAGGGGGAAGATGTGGTTCAGGACTGAGGAACAGGAGAGGTAATGGGGAACCCAGGGCTGGGATGGGAAAGGGGTTGAGTGTCAGGACTGAGCTATGGAGGAAGAATGAGTTGAATAGCAGGGAGGATGCAGGTTGTGACTGGAGTGCATCGTACAGGCTGAGGGAGCCCAGGACTGGATAGCAGGGGGGTTGTGGGTCAGGATGGAGGGGCACTGATTGACCTATAACAGCAGAGCAAGCAGTGGAATAATAGGGAAGTTGTAAGTCATGGTTAAGGCGCATTAAACTGAGCTGGGGTGAATCTCTACCCCCACCCCAGTCCCCCAATAGCCCAGCTCCTCACAAGCCATGAATTAAGCCACAGTTTATGCCGGGTGGTTATCAGACACTGGAAGGTGTTGCTGGAATTGGATTATTATTTCCTTTAATCAAGGCTTGGAGTGCTCACCCTGGCCCCCTCCATCACATTCAGCACTGAGCCAAGTGATCATTAATCATCCGCATCAATCTACGGCAGCACAGCCAGGGCTCTGCATCCGCCGATCGCCTTTGCCCATCAATCTTCTTCCTGTTAGTGCCTCAGTGGCTAGCTTCCTCTCCCTAAGGCTGCTGCCGCCACCTCTTCAGGCTGCACTGAGGAGGGCTGGGGCTGAGCTCTTTGCTTAGGGCCTAAATGGGAGCAACCCCCAGAAGTGTCAGGGGACCACTAGTGCTTTCCCTGCACCTAACTCTTCAGCTTCCTCCAAGCCCTGCTTGCAGCATCTGCCCTAACCAGGCATGGACCAAAGCAAAAGCAGCGTGGTGTCCGCTGCTCACCTTCTCCCTAGCATCCCCACAGTGCCCACCTCTGTCCCCATAGCAACCACATGGCCTGAGTGCGGGTACAGTGGGACTCTGCTCCTTTCCTGCTTGCATTTGGATTTCTCAAGTCCTGGATGAGTGAGCAGGGAATGAGATACTGTTATAGTAGGGGAGTTGGGTGTGTGTGTTGAGGTATGAGTTTGTTCCTCCCTCCACTATTTTGCCTCCCAGTGCTTTTCCCTGCAAGGGAAAATTGCCTTCTTCTCCCTAAACCTGATAAACAGGGGGGCATGTGGGTGTGTGAACGGGAGCCACACGCAGTCACTTCTAGCTGAGGTGCTCGGAAAATAATACCTCTGTCTCTGTGTGCCTGTATAAGGTACCACTCTGGGCTGCTGAGGTGCTTCCATGTGTGACCACTAGGGGGCATCACAACCCTCTTGTGATTGTCCCTGAGCCTGTCTAGGAAACGGAATTAAACACGTGACGCACAGAGTTTAATTTCTGGCAGGGTGGGTGTCATTCTGGCAATAGTGGAGAGTGAAAGAAGCTTATTGCTATACCCTCTCTTGGAGTAATCCCCCCTCCCCCAATAGATTTCCAAGCCAGCCTGATGTTGAGGGGGGGTGGGGAGTTGATTATTATCTGTATATACAATTTGGGAAACTGAGGCACGAAGTGAATTACTTGTCTGATCCGAATGATAAAGGGCGGGGCTTAGAACAGAACCCAGGAATCCTGGCTCCAACCCACAAAAACACATTCCCTTAGCCGGGAATAGAACCCAGGAGTCCTGTGCCCCAATGCATTTTGTTCTAATCCACGTCTCTGCTAGAATTGGGATTAGAACCTAGAAGGCCTGGCTCCGCCTCCCAGCTCTCTAACTCACCAAACGCCCTTTCTCCACACTGGGAACTGGGAAGCGAACCCAAGCATCCTAATTCCTGTCATCCTGAACTCACCCACTAGACCCTCCCCCCACAGCTGGGAATAGAACCCAGGCGTCCTAGCGCCCTCTGCTTTCACCCACTAGACCTTACTCACCTTCCAGAACTGGGGGGCGGGGGGGGGGGGAATTTAGGCAGGGAGGGGTAACGTGACATCTGATGCCACCTTCGAAGCCCACTCTGGCTGGGCATTATGATAGGTGGCTTCCTCAGTGGGGCAGCACCGTGAAGCCTGTGGGTTGTAGCACCTGTCACCCACTGTGAGAAACAATGGAGGCTGAAGATCGAAGCCCAAACAAGGATGTGCCCGTCCTCCCAAAGCGCGACACAGACCCGCCCCTCCCCCCCAGGGATCCGGTAAAGCCCCATCGCTAGCCACCAGGCCCATTACCCACTGCCAGTGTCCCCGAATGGCCACCAGGGGGCAGACGATTCCCCCCCCCCTCCCCGGCAGTGCCTGCTATCAAGCCGAACCCAGCAGCAGAGCCCAGATGTCGATCACTTCGCCCGGCGATCCCAGCCTCACACCCGGTAGTTCCTCTTCCCTGCTTGGTGCTTTCCCTGGCGTTCGGCTGCTCCATGGAGGGCGGCTGCTGTTGAGCAGAGGGCCGGGTGCTGATCGGTGAGGTGGCAGAATCAGGGGGCAGAGCTCCGCTGAGGAAAGTTTGTGCCACTGGAGGCTGGTGCCGCGGAGGAGAAGTGCCCCAGCCTCCCCGAAGATGCGATGGGGAGTCCTGATCCTGCTCTGCCTGCTGCGAGCGGCGGCAGCCGGCGAGAGACAGCCAGAGGCAGGTATGTTGCACCCTCGGTAGCACGGGCATCCGCCGAGCGACACGAGTGCGAAAGTGTGCAGGGAAGTGTTCGAATGGACAGGGTGCATGTGCACAGGTGTGCAAACAGGAAGGTGGGAAAACGTAGCACAGACTGGCTTACAAGGGTGTGCACACAAGTGAGCAAGCAAGTGTGCAAATGCATGGGGTGTGCATACAGGAGCATGCAAATAGGCAGATGATGGGAGTCTAGCATGAGTTTTTGATGGTGTGTGAGCATAAGTGTACAAGTGTGTTGGAAGTGAGAGTGCACAGGGGTGCGTGTTGTCAGGCAGGTGGTGGGAAAGTGTGGGATGAGATTGGGAGGTTTCGTGTGCACAAGTGTGCAGTGAAGAACATGAATCCATAGGTGTGAGTGTACATGGAAGTGTTTACGTAAGTGTGCAAGCAGGGTGTGGGTAGGAAAGTGTGCCCACGTTTGCCAGGATGTGTACCCACAAGCTTGCAAACCTGCAGGAAAGTGTGTAAATCCATAGGGGTGAGTGTGCATGGGTTTATGTGCATGAGTGTGCATGTGTATGGAAAGCTAGTAAGGGTATGTGTGCACAAGCATGCAAGTGTATGGGGAAATGCATGAACCCATGGGTGTGAGTGTACATGGATGTACAGGAGTGTGCAAACAGGCAGGTGGTGGGAAATTATGCCATGAGTTACAAGAGTGTGTGCACGTGTGTGCAAGCATGTGAGTACATGGCTGTATGTGTACAGAAGCGTGCAAACAGGCAGGGGATATTAAAGTGTGGCATATGTTTGCGAGGTTGTGTGTGTACAAGTGTGCAGGCATGCGGGGAAGTGTGTGAATCCACAGAGTGCATAGATATGTGTGTATGTGTGTGCGAGAGAGTGTATACGCAGGGGAAAGGGAAACTGTATAAGTTTGTGAGGGTGTGTGTACACAAGCGAAGCATGCAAGCATATGAGTCTGCACATGTATCTATGGGCTAGAGTGCATGGATCGGTGTGTGTATGAGTGTGTGAGCAGGGATAAGTGGGAAAGTGCTGTGAAAGTTTGCAAGAGACGTGCATGAGTGTGCAACAGGGCTGATGTGCAGGGAAGTACAGGAATAGATGTGAGATGGGTGCACGTGTAAATGGACGTGTACCAAAGTGTGCAAACAGGCAGGTATTTTGTGTGGGTTTGCACATGTGAGTGTGTGCATGCTCAAAGTGTGCAAAGTCATGAATGTTTGAAGTGTGCAAACAAGCAAGTGTGTGGCTGTGTGAGTGTTCAAAGCTTTGAGTATGAAGGTTATGCAAGGAGGCTAGTGTGCAAGGAAGGTGTTGTGCAAATGTCCAAAGGTGTAGGTGGGTAAGTGTGTATACATGGAAGCAAGTTTGTCTGTGTGTGTGCAAGCAGAAAGTTGAGCAGAAAAGTGTTGTGCAAAGGTGTCTAAGAAAGTGTGCAGGGGTGTGTATATGACAGCTCTGTGTGTGCATGTGACATCAACTGTGTATGAGTGTGTGTGTGTGTGTGTGTGTGCAAGTGTCTGTGTTTGTACATAACAGCATGTGTGTACAGGTGTGTGTGTGTGTGTGCATGGGGCAGCAAGTGTGTACAAGGGAAGAGTATGTTCATAGAAGGAGTGAATATGAACATGCAGGTAAGTGCATATAAGTGGAATTGTGTACATGAATATGTGTGAATGTTGGACTGGGCTGCAGGCATGTGTGATTTTCCACATACAAGTGTGCACAAGTAACAAAAACAAGAATGGGTGCATGAGGAATGTTTGTATGCGTGAGAGAAAGTGAGCATCTTTGTGCATGTACCAATGATAATCCAAATGTCCCTTGTGCCTTTGTGAATGAAAGTGAGTGTGCATAGGAGATCCTGGAAGTGTGTGATTGTACATGGATGGCCCCTCAGTGTGTGCAAGTGTACTTGTGCATGTGTAAGTGAACTGCATATGACCATGGACAAGTACTTGTGGGATACAGTGTGTATACATATGCCTGTATGTGTGCACATGGCAGTGAGGGTATGGTGCCTATGTTCATGTGGCAGTGTGTCCAAGTGTGCATGCACACACGTGGCAGTAAGTGTGTTAAAATTGTTCATGTGTATATATGTGGACAGGAGTGTGTGCCTGTGTGTGCATGGCAATGAGTGTTGCAAATGTGCATTTGGCAGAGCATAGGTGTGTTTGTGGACATATGGTAGTGAGTGTATGAGTGCCCATGTGTTTATGTAGCAGTGGGTAGTAGTGTGCACAGTGATAAATGTGTGCAAATGTCTGTGTGCACATGGCAGTGTGTATGAATGTCTCTGTGTGTACATGTATGTGTATGAGCACATGCTCATACCTCAGTGGGTGCATATGTGTGTGTTCATACCTCTGTATGTGTGCACGTGTCAGTGCGTATGTGCACAAGGCAATTAATGTGTGTTATGTATTTCTGCGTGTAATTAAATGTGACAGTGAGCTTGTGTCCATGTGTGTGCATGAGAATGTGTATGAGTGTCTCTCTGTGTGTATGTCTCTATTTATGGGAGTGTGTATGAGTGTCTGTGTGTGTAGATGTCTTTATGTGAGTTCATGTGGC
The DNA here is from genome assembly GCA_003113815.1 of Sphenodon punctatus. NCBI lineage: Eukaryota > Metazoa > Chordata > Lepidosauria > Sphenodontia > Sphenodontidae > Sphenodon > Sphenodon punctatus. Next base: position 1,995,364 of record QEPC01011736.1, read on the forward strand.
AGTGTGGGTGTCTATGCATGCACATGAGTCAATGAGTGTGTTTGAGTGCATGTATGTGTATCTATGCGTGAGTGCATGTGTCCGTGGGTGTGCACATGTGGCACTGAGCATGTCTGACTGCGTGTGTCTGTGGGTGTGCGTGTGGCAGTGAGCATGTACGCGTACCTACAGGCCTGTGGTCTCCTTTGCACCAAGCTCAGCCCCGTGATCACTCCCCTGGCCCTGTCTACACCCCAGAGTTGAGGCACTCATCCCATCTCTGAGCAGGCAGTAGGGCTGGTCTCTTTCTGTGCTACTTGCAAAAATAGCCAGGGGTTTGCCAGCAGCGCTAGCTGGCTGGGAAGGGGGCAGAGGATGCAGGGAGGAGGATCACAGATTGGTGCTGGCCACAGACTGGAGCCCCCTTACTCCCCGTCTTCAAACCCACCGGACAGTGCAGGTCAGTCTGTTTCAAGGAGGAGAGGGTACCTCTGCCAGGTCTTGCCTCTCCAGCTAAAACAGAGAGCCCCCCTGCCCTGCTGTCAGTTTCATGGGCTGTGGTGCTGTGGGGATGCAATCACTGGGGACTAGGTGTGTAAGGACAGGCATATGACCTGCTGAGGGACTGAAACATATGGAGAGGGCACAGACATGTCCTAAAGTGTGGAACAGCTCTGTTCTCTGCCGCCGCCAGCACTTCTAATCCATGGAAGGTTGACTCAGCCTTTCCCACCTGTTTTGCTGTGTACTGCTAGGCCTCCATCTCAGAGTGGGCTGAATTTTAGTGGATCTGTGAAAGTCTGGATTCCACCCCAGAGGTGACTGCATTTCTGGTTCTGCATGGGTCTGTGTCCCACTCCAGACTAAGGTGATTGCATTACCTTATCTGTGCATCTGTATCTCATCCCAGAGATAGCTGTGTTTCAATTGTTTAGTGGCCGTGTGTGGGTCTCAATCCCACCCCAGAGGTAGCTGTATTTCAGTAGCTTCGTGGCTCTGTTGTGGATTTGGATCCTACCCCAGAGGTGGCTGTATTTCTGGCTCTACATAGGTCTGTTTCACTCCAGACAAAGGTGACTGCATTTCTGTGTGTATCTGCCCACCCCAGAGGTGGCTGCCTGTAATTGGCTCTGGGTTTCTGCCTATCCTGTCTTGTGAAGCACTTTGTGTCAAGAGATGCTGTATAAAGTACTGGCTTTAATAATACAGCAGAAAGTGGCAGAGGCAGCCAGGGATATTGTGTTGCAGGGAACATGCAGTGATCAAGGAACAGGTGCGTGGCGTGTATATGGAATTTGGAGTCCAAATTGTTGCCTACCCAAGTCTCCCTTGGTACTCCTTTCCCAGTTTCTGTGGGGGGTTTAGAGTTTCTCTGCTCCCTTTCAGCTCTCCATCAGACCTGTGCTAGAATGGGAGAGGACAGGACCACTTTTCTACCTCTGTTCCTCTCTTGTTTGTGTCTCTGCTTTGGGCTGCCAAGAGTGATTGTAGAAGGCACTGGATGGATTGGGGGGTGGGGGTGTTGAAGTTGCACATCAGACTCCAGCCTGAGGGCTGTGTGGTTCAGCTGCATGAGATGAGTTTGGGGAGCCTCTGCCAGGGAGAGATGAACCACTGCTGCAGTGGGGGGCAGGAAGGGGAAACTCCCAGAGTAACTTACCAGGGAGAGGGAGAGCTGTTTGGAGTCAGTCAGCATGTGTACATCTGCCTGCCCTAAATCACTGTCATGAGATTTAATTGCCGCATGGCATTAGTAGTTTAATAAGCCACGTAACTTGAATCCCATTTTTTTGTGAAAGAGGAGGCATGTGGGTGCTTGGGTGGGGAGTCCTATAGAAGTAGTGCTGAGCAAGGTGACCCCACATCCTTTAATTTAGACCTGATATCTGATTTGGCTGCCCCACTGGTCCCCCGTCTGGGAGTCTCCCTAGATGGGCTGAGCCCCCTAGAGTGCACCCTTCAGGAGCGGAGCATCAGCTTGCCCTGCTGTGGGTCTCAGGGCTGGCCTTAGGCTTTGTGGGGCTCAGATAAAATGTGGGGCCCCTGGTGGACTCACCCCCTCAAGGGTCCTAAAGGTGGTCATGTTTGGGGGCCTGATGGGAGGGAGTGGAGCCCCCACACCTTGCCTTGGTGAAAACAGGGGCCACTGGGGGACCCAAGGTGGCCCAGGACAGACTTCCCAGCCAGGTCGCCCTGTGGTAAGGCTGCCCTGGTGGGTCTACAGGGGTGGTGAACGTTCTCCCTCACATGGGCCAGTTTGACAATCAGTGCAAGCTCCATGGGTTTAGCGTGCCTTAGGTGCCAATGCAGGCCCTGCAATGTGTATTTTTCCTAAGTGTCTTGGAAAAAATTGCATATCTGGCAACCCTACATGGGTTGGATAGGAGTGGTGGCGGGGCTTTAAGGAGCATGATCACAATGAGGAGGGTCCATGATCTATTCCCTCTCCTTGAGTGTATGCCTTCATCCCCGCTCCCTTCCCCTGGGCTCAGTCTTTCAGGGGAGCAGCTAGAATCCATGGAGTATCTGAAAGGGGCCAAATCCATGGAGGCATCTGAAAGGGGCCAAATCAAGAACAGCCACAGGCCACCCCTGGCGTACAGTCAGAATGATTGTGTCTAACAGTCTCAGGAAACCTGCTGGATGCATGTGGCTGTGGAGATGAGAGCGAGGCAGTCGATTCCAGTGTCAGTGGCTGAGGGAAACAGGCCATGGGCCCTGCTCTCACTTCCCAAGGACCCACCCACCACAAACCTTAGGGATGCAGAGCAGATGGGACCAACCTTGGTGAAACTAAGAATGTGGGCTGATCCACAAACCACTCCGGAGTAGAGTAAGTGGTTTGTGGATCGCAGCTGGTGGGTGAAAACAGACTGTATGGAACTCCATATTAAACATTTCTAATGCATGTTGCAGGGCTGTATTGGCGCCCTGTGCAACATAAGACATGTTAAAGCAGCGTTCAAACGGCGGTAAGGTGCATGTCTGTTTTCACCCATAGTCACTGTGAAGCTGGGACAGACTTGGGAGCATCTAGCCAGTATCTTGTCTCTGAAAGTGTTCCACCATATATATTCTCATAAACAATTTTGCTGGTGGTGAGTTCCTCCTACCTTACTTGAACTTTGCATTTGTCCCTGCAAGTGGGGGACGCTAAAGGGGAGTTACTTGCTTTTGCGAAGGGTGGGTGATTAAAGTGTGGAGGGAAGCTCCTACTCCAGGGAGAGTGATAGCCTGTACAGGAAGGAGGTAACTATGGATGTTCTTAAATGAGACGGTACCATATATGGCCACCCACCCACTCTGCTGCTCATTTGACGGTGGGGCGGGTGGAGGCATGCTCCCCCGAGCCACGCAGCACTCACCCATGGCCACTCATGGTGCACCAGAGGAAAAGCCAGATTGCACCATGCTGGGGAAGGCAAAATGGCGCGTGGGGACAGGCGCCCATGCATCCTTGGCCCGTTTGAACCGGGGTGCCCACCCACACCAGCCCAGGTACGCAGCCTCCCTACGGGAGCTCTTAAAGGGGTAATGGCTGCCTGTATGAGTTGTTTCTGAGCTGGTCCATGGTAGTGGGAGAGCGTGGAGGCTGCCTGTGTGATCACCCAGGCAACTGCCTGTTAGAAACTTTCCCCACTGACTCCACATGCATAGGTGCTCCGCGGCTTTACCACTTAGTGGCCACGGACCCCATCCCTAGCCTTGCTCATTTAATAACACCCTGCCTCTCCCCCAGATCAGTTCTTCCTGTCTGTGTTTCTGTTGCAGCGTTCCTCAATGGCGGTTTTATTGCAGCTCAATTCTCCCTCCCTCCCTTCCACCCCCAGCAGTTTCCAGAAAGTTCCCAAGCAGGGAGATCTGGGGAAGAGCTATTTAACCCCTGCTCCTCCCTGCTCATATGAATAGAAGAGGAAGAGGAACCTCCCAGCCAAGAAACCTACACCAAACTCCGCACATGGGCATGGGTCATCAGCCACCACTGCTTAGTAGGCCTGTGTTTTGGGGATCCCCATCCCTTTTGCCTGTAGTTTTCCATCCCCTCCTCCCAACTCCTGAGAAACCTGCCTCCCTTACCTCTGTTCCGAGCCCCCCTCTGAGTTCTAAATTCATTTATATGCTGTGCCAGCCTGTAGGGGGAAACACAAATGTTACAGGTAAAAGGCTTTGGCTGCTGGAAAGAACAAGCTGTTCAAACCCTTTGTCCTTTGCTGACTGGGTAGGGGATCAGGTACCCTGGTCCCTGCCCCCTTAATCCTTGTAGATTAATCTGTAAGGGGCTAACCGAGTCTGCCGTGCTTCATTTTGAAAATATTTTAGTCTCTTGATGCTGGAAAGTCAGATCAGAAATAAGCCAAGAAAGAGGGACAGATTCTGAGCTGGATAAATCAGGGGAGAGCTGCAGATGTAAGGAATAATAGAATCATAGACCTGGAAAGGGTCCCTCATGAGGCCATCCATTACTGTGAGAACTGTAGTAATGGAATAAGTTACCCGAGGAGGTTGTGGAATCTTCCTCCTTGGATGTTTTAATCTCTCTGTGATGCTGTAGGCAGAGGGTATCCTGCCTTATTGGAATAGATGACTAGATGGAATAGACTAGATGGAATAGACTTTCCTTCCAACCTAAAATTCTATGGTTCTGTGATCTAATCCCTCCCCTGTATTGAAGCAGGATTAATTCTTCCAAAACAAAGGGTGGGGAGCCTCTGGCCTGTGGGCCAAATATGGCTCACGGCTGATTTTTATTTGGCCCCTTTGCTGTTCCTGAGTCTGGCCTGTAGATCCAGTCTCTACCTGCAAGCACTGGAGGAGCATGGGAGAGCAGAGATGAGGGTATATACACACAAGGATAGGGGAGAGATCTATGGCATGGATCCATGATCTGGCCCCTCCCCTCCCTCCTCCATCCTGAGTGCACCTCTTAAGCACTCATCCCCAGTTCTTATTTGGTGCACAAAGCTTGTTCTGATTTTAAAAGTGGTCCATCCCTGACATAAATCATCCCTGTTTCTAATAGTTTCCCACCATGAAGACCCCCACAACTGCCCTTGGTAACTTATTTCCTTGCCCAACTATTCTTCACCTTAAACCCTCTTCTCCTCCATTCAGGGCCCACAGAGACCATCCTCTTTTACATATTTGGGCCTAAATGGCTCCAAGGAGGTGCAAGCATTTGTACCTACTAAGTTCCACCTTTGGTTTGGGCTTGCCAAGTTCATGTTTGGTGCGAGTCTGCCTTTGTTTTGCACATTGTAGTACTGTGGTGAGGTACTCTACCCATCGGACAGCTCTGTGCAGGGATGCCCTCCTACTCAATCTTCATACAGACTTTGTGTTTATTTAGCTATGGAGCTGGCTGCTCTAGAGAAAGGTTTGAACAAGGATGGAGAGTCTTCCAAAGGTGAGGATGCTAACTTGGGGCTTAAGACCCCTGTGTTTGATTCCCAGTTATGTCACAGACTCCCTGAATCACTCTGGGTGAGTCACCTAGTCTTTCTCTATCTCACAGAGGGATTATTATTAGTGCCACCAATGTGTCTGGTGCTGAATAATCATATTTAGAGACAGGTCCCTGACCCAAGGAGTTTACAATCTAGGATGGACAATGGGGAGATGAGGGGGGGGGAGAACATAGGGAGAGACAGGGACACATTGATGAAGTGGTGAAGTTGTGGTGCTCAGCTTAGTTACAAGGGGAGGAGGGAGATCTTGGAAGATAAGACAATATAAGGAGAAAGCCTGGTGGAAAAGGGAGGTTTTTCAGAGATCTGAAGCTTGAGAGGGAGCAAGCAAGTGATTACGTGCTTGGGGAGGGAGCTCCAGGCATAGGGACAGCATGGGAGAAAGAGTGAAGGGATTTTAGGAATAGACACATTAAAGATTTTGAAGTGCTTTGATATTGTGGCTTGGGGGAAGGTAAATACCTGCAGTTAACAGATCAGGGCTGTGTGCAGGTGCCAGAAATTAAGCTTTACGCAGAGGAGGGTGTGGTTTAGGTATCCCTTATTTTAAGGGAGCAAGCCTTATTCCAGTTCCCCACAGCTCTAGAGAACAAAATGGACATCCTTTACAATTCCGTGGAAGAAAATGGACACCCCCCCCCCCTTATTTCAGTGTCCCTCAGCTCTATTGTATCCCTTGTTTTTAAAATTCTCATCCCTAGTACCAGTTGGGACACCGAGTAGTGGCAGTTGGCAAGCTGGGGCCTAATTGGGAGGAACATTGAGTAGTGGCAGTTGGCAAGCTGGGGCCTAGTTGGGACACTGAGTAGTGGCAGTTGGCAAGCTGGGACCTAGCTGAATCTTCATCTCAGTCCCTGAGTTTGTGCATTTTGCTATGTGGGTGGCCATGTAAAATACAAAGCCCCCAATCAGGGAGCCCATGAAATTCTCCATAGGGCAGGGTCCCTTCTTCTTGTGCTACCCTGAGTACCTACATCCCTTGCCGGTGTTGGGAAAGCAAAGCCACTCCTGGATGGTCCTAAAGCGGTCAGGCTGGGAGGCTGTAGACAGGCCATTCTTGACAGCCCCTAATTGGGTCCTTGTGGGTGGTGGGTGGGTATTTTAGTGGTGGGCCCCTAATTGCTAGACCACTAGGTCTGGTGGTTTCCCCTCCTGTGATGGGCTTTTAATTGCTGCTCATGAATTGCCGATGAGGAAGACGTTGCTATCAACTGAGATGCTCCCGTAGCTGCTGGATGGGCCCAGGGGCTTTCTGATGCCATATTAGCAAGCGATTTCCAGCTGACCTCATTTGAGAACACACAACCATCTCAGAGCCTGAATGTTGCTTACAAACCAACTCTGCAGTTCCTAGATCAACTCTGTGCTGTTCCTTGGCCAGACATCCTGGAGTGAGGTTGGATTAATGCAGAGGCAAACTAGGCATGTACCTAGGACCCAGAATCATAGCAGGGAGGGAGTTGTGTTCATACTGAAACCCTGCCCCCGCACACAGTGCTCTAAAAAACTGACCCTTCAGCACAGCCCATACTAGGACAACTCCCAGAAGCATCTGCATAGTGACCTGTTCTGTCTCAGGCTCAGTAGCCTGTAGTAAGGAAACCATGAGCTATTGTAGCTCATGGAGATACTGAGCATGTGGTTAATTACCTCACATTCCCTTCCTGCAGATGTGGTACCCCTTGAGTGTTCATATGTTCAGTAATGCATCCTGAGTGGTTAGTTGCCACCTAGATGAGGGATAAGCCATGCTGTTCTGGTCTAGAACTCACTACTCTTTGGTCTAGAAGTTCCGCTGTCATCTGCTTCTTTGAGCTTGGCCTTGAATGCCCAACATAATTCTAGAACCTGTCCCACTCTAGAACTGGCAGCTACTTGCTCTGAAACCCATTCCAGCTCTTGCTTTAGAACCCATTCTTCATGTTTCTCATGTGTGGTCTTCAGAGTGCAACACAAATTTGGAACTTACTCCCACTGTCAACCCAGCATTCATTTGATCTGGAACCCACTACTTCTTGTTCAAGAACCCACTGTCACCTGCTTTTTGTGTTTGAAAGACCTTCACAAATTTAGGGCATGTCCCTGCTCTAGACCCCTTAGTCACTTACTCGGGAATCCATCCTCTCTTGTTTTATAGCCCAGCATCACCTGCTTCTCATGTGCAGTCTAGGGAATCTGGCATGAGTCTAGAACCTTCTTTCCACTCCCACCCAGAGCGGGCAGACACCTATTCTAGAACTTGCAGTCTTGTGCTCCAGAACTCTGATACTTGTTTCCTACACTTGAGCTCCTTAGGCCAGAAGGCCCATCCTGCCCCGCACCACAGTGTGTAAACTCCAAAGGCTCTTTATTTTAGCATATGAGTCCCTATTTTCTCAGCCTAGCCCTGCCCGATCTGAACTCAGCCTCAGGGTTGGAGTCCTTTGTATAAACAGGAAAAGCCGGCACCGTGCAGACCGAAGAGTCTCGTGTTTCTTGTAACACTGCCTCTTTCGTAACGAGCTTGAGCTAATAACTTCACGCCAGGAAATGGTGGGGAAGCGGGCCAAACCACGGAGCTGTCTGAGCCAAACAGCTGGCTCTGCTTGCGATGGTCCATATTCATCCATACAGCAGAGGAGGACAAGACAGAGGCCATCCTTGGAGAGAAGACAAAGCATGAGACCTCTGTACGGCTTACCAGGGTTCTAAGGGATAATGCTAACAAAGGCTGGGTGATACATAATATCTCAGGCTTCGGGGGTGGGGAGCTTCTGACCAAATCTGACCCATAAGTGCATTTGCTTGTTTTTTATTTGGCCCCGTTCTAGTCCCTGGATCTGGCTCATGGGCCCAGTCCCTACCCTCAAACCCTGAAATAACAGAGACAGGCGGTGCAGCTGCTTTGGAGCACCTAAGTCTGTGTGGCCTGCACTCCCTGGTGCAGCTACATCGCCTGCTAATGGGAGAGAGATTAGGTGGGCCCACTCCAACCTAGCTATGCCCCCTACCTGGCATAGCTCCATGATCTGGACTCCTCCCTTCCTATCTCCATCCTGATCATACCCTGGGCCCTACCCCAGTTCTTATCTGAATAAATCACCTGATTGTTAATTATTCTGATCTTGCAATTCCTTAAGCGTTTGACTTGTCATTTGGCCTTGGCAATCCTGCAGCCATCATGCTGCCTTCCCTCATGCTGTCCCCAGATCCCTAGTGTCTGTACTAATTGTACTGATTTTCAAAATGGCCAACAGGAGGGAAAAGTTCCCCATCTCGCCTTAGAGTCAGTCTTTGATTTTTAGGGATTAAAAAGAGAGACCCCCATAGGGGCAGGTGACCCTACACTTGCCTCCAGGCGGGACCTGGCACCTTCTTCACAAGCTATCTGGGTGACTGGATCCAGGATGTGGCAAACAATGGAGCAGATCCAAGGGCATTGTTCTATGAATAAGAAAGGAGAGTCTGAAAGGTATGGAGAGGAAAGAAGGAATTGCCAGTTTCAATGGAAGTAACAAATCCAAATGGACTAGGGGAGCATCTCTATTCCTGTGACCTGACCCCCAACCCAAGCCCTCCCTTCACCCCCAAAGCCCTGCCTCTGTGTCCTGACTGGCTGCCTTTCCTTGGCCCTCCTCTGCTGTCAGATTCTGCCCCACTGCAGACTCTGAGGATGGCTCTCTCTGCTAGTCATGGACTCTCTGCTGCCCTCCCACTTATGGGGAGCAGACTCCCTGATTGATGGACTGGGAAGTCACATTAGGCAGGGAGAGCATGCTTTTGTTTTGCACATTTCACTGCGGTAAGGTAGCTACAGAGAAGCTGAGCATGTTACCAGCTTTGTGCTTTCCAGAGGTTGGGGGAGCAGTGTGCTAGCAGCTGGGATGGCCTTTTGTGTTGATTCCCATCTGGAGCTGGGAGATGGAGTGAGTGACATGAACTCTGGAAGTTGGCCTAGTTGAATGGGCTTGTACAGATGCATCACTGGAGCTAGCTGGTTTGTCCTCTTTGCCAGTTCTGAACTGATGGGTGTTGACACACAAGATGAGAGCCAGCTGGAGCATGGGGTCGCTCTGTGCTACGTGATGGACTGCACAGACAAGCCGGTGTTCTGTCCCATGCTGTGGTCCGCCATGCACTGCCTCCCCCCCCGTGTTGTGGTCACTTTAGCGATACTCTAGGCTGTCGCCCCCATGAATTGATGGTGCAGAACGTGTGCAGAGGCAGCGCACACCGTAACACACGGTGGCCACATGGACGTACCGTGCCCCACCCCAACAGACAGAAAGAGGCCCCGTAGGTGCCCGTTATCCCAAGGTTGCCCAGATTGGCCAGCACGGCGGGCTCCACATTTCCTGGGATGATGCTGTGGGTAGCGGCCCTGGAGTGAACATCTGGCAGCCACCTGACAGATGGGCAGATGTGGGGCAGTGTCTCGTCTGTTAACACCCGATGAGAGAAGTAGTGGCCAGGGGTGCTTGCAGAATTTTCTTGTGGGAGGAAGCAGGAACCCTTGATCCCACTCAGACCCCAGCTGTATCTCACAGGCGGCTGGGCAGGGGGATGGTATCTGTGGGTTCCCTAGCAGGAATGGGGGAGCTGTGATGCTGATGCAGCACCCCCAGTAGAGTTATAGTTGGTCAGGACAGTGATGGTGCAGGAGCAGGGGCGTGAACCCATGAGCCAACCTCTGCGTGAGGGCCAAAGTTGAATATGGTGGACGCTTATGAAAAATACATGTTGCAGGGCTGCATTGGTTCCAGTGAAGCCCTGCACCATATATTTTTCATAAGTGTCCTCTTTTAAAGGGGAGGTATGGCCACCCTAGAGTTGAACCAGAGAGAGGTTCAGTGGGTTGCAAATGAGCAGGTGGGTGGGGGAAGCATTTGAGATGCTGCTGATGCTGCTTGATTCTTGCAAGAGAAAGTCATGTTTTCTGAGTTGCAGCCCAGCCTGGTGCTGACATTTACACAGCCCGCTAGTGCAGGAGCCAAAGTCCCACTGGGGGCATCTTTATGGAGCCATTAAGTGCTGCAGTTGGAGGATGGAGGATCTTCCCCCTGTCCTGTACGTGAAAGTCTCTCGTAATTCAGGGAAGCCTCCCCACATCTTCTGCAACACACCTGCCTCCATAAGCAGGAAGGGAGATGAGCAATTGAATAGTGATATTGGTCTCCCATCCAGCAAGGCAAGGGGCTCAACTAGAATTCTAAGGGAGGGATCTCTCACCCCCATCCTTTGCAGAAGCCCCAGCCCCCCCATAGCCCCAGAGGTCATGATGAATAAATAAATCACAGGATAGTTAATCTGATCTTGCAGTTCTTTAAGCGCTTGACTTGTTACTTGGCTTTGGCAATCCTGCAACTGTCATGCTGCTTTCCCCCATGCTGTCCCCAGCCCCTAGAGTCTGCACCCTGCATTATCCGCAGTCCCCTAACTGCCTGCCCCCCTCAACTCACAGGCAGCTACTCTTCCCCTCCAGCAGAGCCAACTTTTCTTGGCCCAAAACCTTCCCCCTGCACATGCTCCTTCAGTGCCTCCCCTACCACCAGGTGCCCTCTGCAGTTCAGGCTGATTCTGCATTTCCTCTGCTCCTGCAGCAGCGTGGTTTAGTGGGGTGCAGCTCAGTAACATTTGTGGGGGGGGGGGGCGCTGGGCTATTGCCCACTCAAGTTGCACTGCTGCATCCTAGGTGCTATGGACCAGAGGCAGGAAACAAGCTAGTTTTCTAGAACTGTGCTGCATTAAAAGGGGAAGGGTAAAAGATCTGGACACCCTGCCCCATCTCTCCAGCCAGGATCAAGCAGGGCCTCAGGCCCTATAGAAAGGGAGTGCAAAAGGATTGTCCACATGAACAGAGAGACACTCAGCTCTCACTGCCCTTTGACAACAGGAGGCATCTGGATCCCGAGCTGGCTAAATGCAGGTTACGCTGGGCTGGTGGGGAAGGCAAGGCAGGCCAGAACTGTGGCAATCTGCCTGCCTCTCTGGAAACCACTGGTTCTCTAGCAAGAAGCTCAGAATAACAGGCTGCAGCTTTGTTTTGTGTGTGTGTGTGTGTGTGTGTAGGAGATGGGATATTGGGGAGTGTGGCAGCTTCCCTAGGGGTTTTGACACCCAGGGTGGAGAGTGGTGCCCCCTCCCCTTGTGCTGGAAGCTATAGCAGCTCTGCCCCAAATTAAACTGGGATTCCCCTATGGCATGACTAAGGGTTAGGATTACCAACCCTGGTCAGTATCAAAGGAATGGGAGCTTTTCTAAAGATGGAAGGAGAAGCGAGGGAATGGTCCACAGGTGAGGGGTTGGATGGGGAGTGAGCTCCACCACTCCCATGCTCACCCCTAGAGTTGTTGGCTCCTCACTATGCAGTCAGGTCAGGGTACAGATCAAAGGTGCGGGTGACCGGGCCAGCTGGCAAGCCCTCCTCCCCCCCCCCCCCCCCATGGGGGAACAGAACAAATGCATCTAGAAAAGGTACAGAGAAGGGCAACGAGGATGATAACGGGTATGGAACGGCTTCCATACAAAGAGAGGCTTGACAAGCTGAGTCTCTTCAGTTTAGAGAAGAGAAGACTGATAGATAGGGAACGGTTATTTACCCTCTCAAATAGTACTAGAACTAGGGGACACTCCATGAAACTAGCTGCGGCAGATTTAAAACAAATAAAAGGAAGTACTTTTTCACTCAACGCATAATTAACTTATGGAATTTGTTGCCAGAGGACGCTGTCAAGGCCAGTAGTATAGCTGGGCTTAAAAAAGGTCTGGATAAGTTCTTAGTGAGTAGGTCCATGAATGGCTATTAACCAAGTAGCATATGGGATGAACTTCTTACTGTCAGGAGCTGGGAGTGAACAACCGGGAATGGATTGCCCATTGTGACTGTTGGGTCTTCTCCCATGCAATTGATATTGGCCACTGTCGGAGGACAGGATGCTGGGCTTGATGGACTATTGGTCTGACTCAGTATGGAACTACTTATGTTCTTATGCATGGCTGGGCAGCCCTGCCCCCAGCACGACTCCAGCGCCCTGTCCCTGCCATGACAGACAGTCATGGTGGGCAATCACGGTCAGCTGTGGCTGCCAGCCATGGCCATCCCCAATCCCCAGCAGGGGATGGGGCTTCACGCACATGTGTTGGCCCGTTTGGGTGACCCTTAGCCCAGGCTGTAGGTCTGGAATCATCCAGGGGACCACATCTGGGCCAGCTGCCTTCCCAGGCCTAGGCAGCAGAGGGCCCACATCTGGTGGCCCAGCAATAAATATGATGGAGTCCCTGGCCCCAGTGGGCCATAGTGGGACCACGTCATGTTTATTATCACCCTCTCTGTGTGTGTATAGGAGGTGGTTGAGTCATAGTGTGTATCACACTCTGTGTGTGTGTGTATATGTGTTTGTACAGGAAGCTGGTTGTATGTGTATCACGTGTGTGCTCAGGAGGCTGTTTGGATGTGTCATACTTGTGTGCATGAGTGCAGGAGGCTAGTTGGGTGTATATCACATTGCGTATCTGCAGGGGACCTTCTGCTCGCTCTCTCATACACATTACACTGTGTGTGTGTGTGTGTGGAGTGTGTGTGTGTGTGTGTGAGAGAGAGAGATATCGCAGAAGGCTGGTTGGGTGTGTGTCAAACTGCATGTGTGCATGCAGGAAGCTTCTGGTTGTGTTTTGTAACACATGTGCTAGAGGCTAGTTGGGTGTCTGTCACACTCTGTGTGTGTGTGTGTGTGTGTGTGTGAGAGAGAGAGGTTGGTATGCCACGGTGTATGTATGGCACTGGGGGGGGGGGGGGCAGGAAGCTAGTTAATATGTGGATGCAAATTGCTCCATGCGTAAGCTCTGCATCTGTGTTAGGGCTGAAGGAGACTTTATAAGGTTGTGTAATTTTGTCCTCCTCTCTGGCCCCAAGCAGGCTCCATTGTACTTACCCACTGCTGGAAGATTCTTCTCCAGCCTTCCAAGAATTTGAGGAGGGATAAATCCTTCAGTGGAAGCCCATTCCCTCTTGTTTTTCTTCTCTTGTTTACAAAGGGAGGGTTCCTATGCTGTGCTTACAGGCAGCGTTTTGCACATATGAAATGCTCTAGAAAAGATCATCTGGATTTGAATTGAGGACCTCTTGCGCTGTAGACAAATGTTCTACCACTGAGTTAAACCCCCTGTATATCAAATATGCTTAAGAATGACTGTACAGATGATTCCCCTCCATTCTCTCTCACTCTGCTGTTCATGCAGATGGTCACTCTGTGTGTGTGTGTGTGTGAGACACACTCCATTGTAACTATAGAATAGTGTGTGTGCATCACAATGTGTATACTGTTAGTGTGCAGTGGATTAAGTGTGTGTAACATACTGTGTGGTGTGATGTGTGTGTATGGGGTGCTCTGTGTGTATATCACAGTGCACTTTATATGAGTGTGCACGTGGTCGCTGTGTGTGTGTGTGTGTGAGAGAGAGAAGGGGATTGTTTTGTGTGAGTATATAGGTAGTTGCTGTATTTGTGCTATTCAATGTGTGCATGAAGTGACTGCTGTGTTTGACTGTGTGAATGTGCAAGTGGTTGCTGTATGCATGCTGTCTGCATGTATGTGAAGGGGGTTGCTGTGTGCAAGTGTGTCTTGCTGTTCAGGTTTTTGCTGTGTATCCAGGAAGGGGGTTGCTGTGTGTGTGTGTCTTGTTATTTGTAAGTGTGCAGGCAGCACAGCTGCTCTGTGTGTGTGCGTATGTCCTGCTGTTTGTGAGATCGCAGGCGATCATTGTGCGTGTGTGTACCGGAGGTTGCTGTGTGCATGTGTAGCACTGTGCATGTCTGGGCCCCACAGTGTGACCATGTGTCCTTGCATGCCCTTTGCCCCCCTTCCCTCCCCACTGGCTCCCACTCAACACTCGCTGTCCCTACGCCCTGGTCCAGCTGCATGGGGCGGGATTACTCAGCCGTGTCTGGGAAGGCAGCCCGGCACAAACAACTCCCCAGCCGAGGCAAGGAGGGAGGGGAAGCTAGAGAGGAGCCCCCCGATCTCACTGCCCTAGCCCCTTCTAAAGGGATTTTCTCTTCCCTGAACCCCTCTGCTGTTTCTATGGCAATGCAGCTGTCCCTTGGGATGCAGCCTGTGGCTCAGAGCTTGTTGCCGTAGCGACCCAAGGAGACTTTGGTTGAGGTAGGCCCAAGGCCTTCTTAGCAGCTCAGGTGAACGATCACACCCCAAATCAGATGTGGGGACACATCTGGTTTCAGTTGGGACTGGAAAAAGGAGCAAGGGGCAGCAATAGGAGGTGCTGAGAACCTGAATGCTGCCATGCTAGTCCAGGATCCTGGCTCCAAGAGGTACAGGATCAGAGAGAAGTGTAGGAGAAACAGGGCATAGACTCAGGAGTGACCATTCCGTCAGCATGAGTGTGGCTTCAGGATGGGGGAAATTCCCCAGCCCACTTCTCTGCCTCACTTTCTTTTCTCTAGGAGAGGGAGATTTAGTAGGGTTGTGCCCTCTCTGGGTTTTGACCCAGAGTCTCCAGACTCTAGGGGTAGCCCCAGTTTCTCCAGGTCAGCTGGGGTGCCCCTGGTATCCCGGAGAAATTGGAGCTTCCAAAAATGGCAGGGGTGGCTACTTTGGAAAGGGGACGGGCTATAGGGACTTTCCTGACCCCTTTCTCTCATGGCACCACCCCACATGACCCTGCCTCCTAAAGATCATTGTGCCATCAAGATGCGCCATAAGGAGCAGGGTTACCTTAGAAAGGGGTGTGACAGATCCTTTCGCTGCCTCTGCTGACATGGCCCTGTCCTCTCCTGGAGGAAGGTAGTAACCCTATGTATGAGTTTAGTGCAGCGGTGGAGCACATGAAAGGTCCTCAACTCAGAGCCACATTTTAATATTTATTTTATTTATATTTTATACAAAAATTTGTATCCTGCATCCCCCTGCACACTGGGAGCTCAGAGCGGCGCACAACATAAAAACAGTAATAAAACCATCTGAAATAACAATACATTGATAGAGCCCATTGGCTCTATCCCATTGATAGAGCCCATTAGAAGACCAGATCAATAAAGGCCCAAAGCCTATGCAACATCATGCTCAGGGTGTCCCTACACCTCAAACCCCCAAAGAGTGAGCTGTAGGGAGCAGAGATGAGGGCATACCTTAAGGATAGGGTATGGATCCATGGCACAGATCTGTGATTTGCATCCTGCTCTTCCTTCTCGAGCTTGAGCACACTCCTAAACACCCTCAACTCCTCTCTTGCTCGCAGAGCTTGTGCTAATGTAATTGTTCTCAGTGGCTCATAGGAGGGAAAAGGTTAATCACTCCTGCCCTAAATATTTGGAAGCTGGGAATGAACAACAGGGATTGGTTAACTTTTGATTCTTCTGTGGCTTCCTTTGAAACATCTAACGCTGTCAGAGACAGGATGCTGGGCTAGATGGACCATTGCTCTGAACCAGTATGGTAACTCTTATGTCTCGCTTCTTCATGGTGCCAGAATTCCTATGTCTCCCATTTATTTTTTGCCTGCACTACTACTGTTTGATGAAAGAGGTAGAGTTTTTAGGAAGGATTTGACAGTCGGGCCAGAGATGATTTAGGAAGAACGAAGGACACTGAGGAAGGTAAGGGTGATGGCAGATGAGGAACCATAGTCTTAGGTGGGAACGTAGCAGGAAATGAAGGCAGAAAGACAGGGTGGAGAAAGCTTAAGAGCCTTGAAGGTTCCTTCCATTTCCCAGCAGTCTTTGAGAAGATAGGTGGTTTTCCATCCTTGCCATGATAGTTCAGACTGTCCTAGATTAGATGCCTTTACCCACAGAGAGATGTCCCATGGTGGGAATTATTCTAATGGCCCCAATTCTGATTGTTCCTCCCCCCAGGTCAGCTCCACGGACGCTCCTTGGAGGGAGAACCAGGAATTAAGTTGCAGAGATGGAGACGTAAAGCTCGAGACACCTTGCTGGAAAACAACAGGACTCGGATTATCCAGGATCTGGTGGGAGGGAGCTTGGCCATCGATACTTTACCAGATAATGAAACTCAGATAGTGGTGAGTTTGTGTCGGCTCTTACAGGCTTTGCACTTGCTGCCCAGGGCTGTTGTAACCTCTTCAAAGTCTGGAGTGAATATATTTTTGTACCATTTTAGCTCCATGTTCAGACTGTGTTGGTTCCTGGCTTATGTTGCAATACATATTGGATCCAACTACCCAAAGGTTGTTTGGAGAACTATGTGCAAAACCCACGCAAATGTTACCAGAGCCACGTGGCTTCCACATGTTGCACACAAGCTCTCCTCACACGCTATACACACCCAAGCCATGTGCATGCACATTATGGAGAGAGCCAGCTAACGGTGACACTGTGTCAAATGAGAGAGGGTTCTAAAAATCGAGAAAGGTGCAGAGAAGGCACATTGGGAACTGTTACTAATCTGTCCCCCATCCTACGTGTACAAGGGTAAGTTGGATGAAATTAAAAGGCAACTGGTTTGAAAACCAAAGAAATAGAAATTTTCATGCAAAGCTCAGTTAACCTGTGGAACTCATTGCTCTGGGATGGGGTGAAGGGCAATAGTATACATTTGTAATAGGAGTTCAAGAAATCTGGTTTCCTGTCTTCAAATGTCGCAAGCGCTGGATGCTTCAGTGGAAGCCACAGAGAAATTATGGAGTGACCCCCATCTCCTGACATTTAGCCCCAGCTAATACCCCGAGAATGAGATGACACTGCCTGACCATCTTGATTGAGAGCCACCAAGGGACCCACCCCCCAAGAATTTATCTAATCTGTTTTTGATCAGTTTTGTGATTGCCCTGCACAACATCCCAGGGCAATGAGTTCAACAGGTTAATTAGGTGTTGTGTGACAAAGTACTTGTTTCCTATGGAAAGAAAGCTGATACAATCACCATGTGCATGTCCCTTGAATACCACACCTTGAATACTGTGTGCAGTTCTGGTTGCCCCATCTGAAAGTAGTAGAACTTGAAAACGTGCAGAGAAGGGCAACAAAGATTATTAAAGGCATGGAATGGCCTCCATACCAGGAGAAACTTAATAGGTTAGGGTTCTTCAGTTTGGTGAAGAGATAGCTGAGAAGGGATAAGATAGACATTTGCAAAATCATGAATGTGTGGAGCAAGTAAATAGGGAGCTGTTATTTACCCTCTCTAAAAATACTAGAACTAGGGGGCTCTCTATGAAATGAATTGGCATCAGATTTAAAACCAATAAAAGGAAATCCTTCCCCCCCCCCTCAAATTATTCATCACCAGAGGATGTTGTGAAGGCCAATTGCATAATTGGGTTTTAAAAAGGATTGGATAAAGTTCCTAGGGGATAGGTCCATAAACGGTGCTTAATCAAGTGGGTTGGGGCATGTAACCTCTGACCGTCAGGAGTGGGGAGTAAATAGCAGGGGATTAATCACTCCATCTTTTATGACCTGTTGTGTTTATTCTCTGAAGTGACCAAAGGTGGCCACTGTTGGAGACAGGAAGTTGGGTTGGATGGAGCATTTGTCTGACCCAATAATGTTCTTAGCAATCCTTTATCCCACTGGTCAATTTCATCTGAATTTGTCAGAGGGGCAGAAGGCCCAAAGCTAAGCAGGGCCTCAAGCTTTCTTACTGACAGATGCACCTGAAGGAAAGATATGGTCCCTTTGGTAGCCAAAGAATCCCATTGAATGTTATCTCAGGCTCCATGAAGCTGGAGCGTGTTGCGGAGAACTGTTTGTGCAGCGTGCATGTGTTTTGCTGTGTTGCTGATCAGGCCTCATCCAGAGCACTACATCCAGTTTTGGGTACCTCACTACAAGGAGGACACTGGCTGTTTTTCACACACATTTCTCCTCCATGTTTGCCGTTACATCTTGAACTTTCTGTGTGTCTAAATCACTCACCCAGATCTTAAACATCCGACTCTTTCAACTTCTGCGTAGAACTTCTCCCAGAACTTGTGTGTGTAAAACGTTCTCCTGGTAAACGGCTTTGCTCCAGGCAGCTGTGGTCATTTGGTTTCCATGGCAGCCTGTCACCTCTACAGCTGTGGCCACTTTAGGCTGCCTCAGGGCAGTGTGTGTGTGAGAAAAATGCATCCGGAACTTACTTGTAGACTTGTAAACCCAGAAGATTGAAACATCCGGAACTTTAAGGGGTGTGTAAAAATACCCATTGACAAGCTGGAGAGGATTCAGAGGAGAGCAACAAGGATGATAAAGGGGATGGAGGGAAAGACCTATGGGGAGAGGTTAACAACATACCAAGCATCCTACTGAGTCAGACCAATAGTCCATCGAGCCCAGAATCCTGTGGCCACTCTCATTTGCTTCAGAGAAGTACCCAACGGGTCATAATAGAGTGATCCATTCTCTGCTGTTCACTCCCAGCTCCCGACAGTCAGAGATGACATTCCCCAGCCTATTTGGCAACCCGAAGAGCTGGAATGTTTAGCCTAGAAATAAAAGATTAAGGAAGGACAGGATTAAAATGTTTAGGTATGCAAAAAGGTTCCCTGTTGTGCTCTGTGGCCATTGAGAATAGGGCTAGAGGGACCGGGCTGAAATTCAAGGAGAAAAAGTTTAGGCTAAACATTAGAAAGGATTTTCTCACTCCCAGAAGAGTTAGGCAGTGGGATAGTTTGCCAAGGGAGGTTATAGAGACCCTATAGCTGTAGTCTTTTAAAAATAGGTTAAACAGGCCTCTCTCAGGGGACAGTGTAGGGACTATGCATCCTGGTGAATGGCAGGGGCTGGACAACATAACCCTTGGGGTTCCTTCTCACTCTCTGTTTCTAGAAGTAGGGTTCCAAAGTTTCCTACCAATCAGTGCACCCAAAGGGGAAAAGGAACCCCTACCATAGCTACTCATTGCCTTACAATGAGCGTTGCCCCAGGCTTCACTAGTTCGGGGTTCGCTGAAACTCTGAACTCGGTGTGCAAGACACACGCAATGTGGGAACGTGTGGCTGTTCCCAAATCAGCTACAGGCCAAGGCTGTGTGTTTTTTCCATGTATGCAGGCTGGACTCTGGAGAGTATTTCAGTGCTGGAAGGGAAGGCAGTGGTGGCTTGTGGATTTCCCAGAGCATCTGGTGCCCGATGCCAGAAACCTGCGAGGGTAATTAGGAGTAAATATAGCAGGCTGGGTACAACCACCACACCCAGCGGGGTGGGCAGGACCTCAGGCATCACCGAAGTGTTGCCAAAACTAGGCAGCTCCTCTTGCTGGAACTAAGGGGCACTGCCAGGGCATGTCACTCTTATCACAACCTAGGCAAGCATGTGTTTCTCATCATGCAGGAGAGTAGCATGCGCCCCATTCCCCCAGCTGAATTTGTTTGTCTTTCAGAGAGTTTAGTTCCAAAAGCTTTGCTAGCTAGTCCCATGCTGCCCCCATACTCTGATCCCCTGATCAATCTCCTGATATCCCAGACTTGGAATCCTGACAGTGCTGCTAATGTCCCTCAATCCACTGCCCCATTCCATTCCTGATCTGGGCTCCCCACCATATACAAAACTCTGCTGATGCT
The DNA here is from genome assembly GCA_003113815.1 of Sphenodon punctatus. Classification (NCBI taxonomy): domain Eukaryota; kingdom Metazoa; phylum Chordata; class Lepidosauria; order Sphenodontia; family Sphenodontidae; genus Sphenodon; species Sphenodon punctatus. Next base: position 2,015,309 of record QEPC01011736.1, read on the forward strand.
CCTCAATCCCAGTATACACTTTCCTGCTATCCTAGCCCTGGTGCCATTGTATCCCAAGTACATTTTAGTTTATGAGAGCGTCGGGTCAAATTGCAAAAGGTGGCAACCCTACTGGTGCTCCTCACCCCCTCATCCTACACCAGCCCTGCTCGCCCTGGACTAGCTCCACTAACCGTGCAGTCTCCTTGTAATTCTCACAGCATCCCTCCTTCAAGCACAGCCTGCCAACTGCTGCCTGTCTGTGGGAAAGTGATTAAAACCAGCCAAAGCCATCCTTACATGAGCCCTTCACCGTCTAATCCAGACCTGGGTCTAGGGGGAAGGCGATAAACCACAGGGGCTGGAGTGTACCAAGTCACTGTTACCAATTAAAACCTATCCCCTGCAGTGGCTTTCTCCTGGATGAGCAGATTTCAGAGCTAGCCTGTCTGGAAAGGGTTAATTCTCTTCTTGGTGTGGGAGGATAATTTAAGAAAGGGGGGAATGTCTGCCCTGATGAAGAGGGGGAGTCCTCCCTCCCAACCCTCATGCGGCTTCAGATTTGGGTTGTAATAAAAAGAAACTAATTAGGTTATAATACAGCTCGGCGGCTCCTGGGTGCTGGAGGGGATTAGGGAAGCGGCTTTTCATTTAGCGCCTCTGAGCCCCTTGGCCTCCTGCTTCTCCATCAGTTGTTCAGAATAATCCGCTCCTCTTCCTCATGCCTTCCTCCCTCCTGCTTTCTGGTTGGAGGAGTGGGGGGCTGACCTCCCCTCTCCAGAAGCCTAAACCTGGCTAAAAAGAATTGCATAGGTAAAATATTCTGTATCTGTATCTCCTGACTGCCCTGTGGGTACTGCCAGCAAGGGCTGGACCTGCGTATACGCACACACATATACACACACTGGCTACACATGCACATTCACTGTGCGTGCACACACACAAACATGGGCACATGCAAACACACACACACTCACACTGGCAGTGGCTACACATACACACATTCTTGCTCACGCTGGCCACTTGCATACAAACACACTTGCACACACACTCACCAGCTGCACACACACTCAGATTAGTCACACATGCACACACACATTCTCACACTGGCCGCATACAAATGTGTGTATGCACACATTCACACCAGCTACATAAATGCGTGATCACACCATGCATGCTCACGCCAGCCACACACAGGTCCCCCCAGCAATATTCCCTGTACGTTGCATGCACAGGGGCAGCTGTGGCTCTGAGGTCCCAGCCCTGCCTCCTTCCCAAGGCTGGCCCCATGGTCTTGAGAAGAGCCCAGTTGCACAGAGGCTAGTCCTCAGTCAGGCCTTGGGTTCTATTCTAGCTGGAGTTTCAGGCTTTGACAGACCTCTGTTGCTTCAGATTTAACTCTGTTGATTCTATCATCTGCAAACTTCGCCAACTCACTGTTCCTTTCCTTTTCCACCTTCAAAGCCCTGATCCAACCAGTTGCCTGATAGACAGCTTTATTTAACAAATTAACAGCTGGCTGGCAGCTTTTCTAATTCCGGGCAGAAGCCAAATTGGAAAAGGTTCCCAGAGGGAAGGAAGGAGTGGTCCGGTCATAGCCCTGAGAAGTATGCAGGCAGGCTTGACCTCAGTGCTGGGTACCTTGGGATAAAGGGTTGAGGGTTTGGAGCAGAGAGAGGGGGACAGGAGGATTGATGCAACGCTGCTAATGATCTTAAGTAGCTCTGCATGCTCCATCCTAAGGGATCCTGCAAAGTTCTCTACATCCAGGGCAAGCTTAATTATCTGGGCTGAAATTATCTGCTGCTCCATGTGAGCTGAGAAAGGGCCACCAGTCCCTTGGTGGCAAAGGAAAAGTCCTTCTTTTATTCCAAATCTTCATCACGCATATGGATTCAGGTCATCTGAGTAATCGAGACTAAATACAAGCAGGATTCGTTTTATCCAGGCCTGGGATACAGCCACTTTTGGAGTAGGTCACAGCAGCTGTTTGTATAACAGTCCCTCACCTGGTGCTAAGATGCAGCCATTGTGTGGGACAAAGTGGCTGTTTATACAAGGATGATTTCTCCAATACCAATATACAGCCACTTCTGGAGTGGGGTGCAGTGATCAGTCCCCTGGAGCTGATATGCAGTCACCTCTGTAGTGGGACACAACAGCTGTTTATGCAGAGATGAATCCCCCCAGCACTGAGATGCAGCAACTGTTCATACAGGAATCCCTTGCTCGGCATTAAAATGCAGTCACTTCTGGGGTGGGATCTATCTGTCATCTAACAGCTGCACATAACGCCGTGTGATAGCATAGACATCAAAGTGAAGAATAATTTATTTAGCTCAGGGGAGTTAAATCAGCAGGTTTGGAATTGGGGCAAGAGATCTTAATGGCCCTTCTCTCTTGGGGGAACAAAGTGTTATAATACAGGATACCAAATGAACAAGAAGCCACTGTTGCTAATTATAGGAGTCCCTAGTCAATCACTTCCCCAAGCACTGAGATTCAGACGCTTCTGGGGTGGTGCAGACTGGGATCGCTTCCCTGGTCTGGGAGTGAGAAGATATCCTAACCTCCCCTGCTCCATCCTGCAGGCAGCCCCTCTTTCCATGATGTGCATTGATTTTGTGCTGACTCTCAGAGCCTGAGCAGCCCCCACTCCATGCACTAGACCCACCTGCTCTTGCTTAGCTTGGGAGATGGGACACGATTCCGATCCCAGTCCCAGCGTGCCAGCTACAGCACAGTGCTTTCCCTCGGGAGGGACGATGGCGTTGGCGATTTCCACAGCTGGTGAAGATCGATGGTGCATTGTTGTTTATGGGCTTTGGAATTAGAGTGGAGGCCACGTCCAGATGAAAGGAGAGTGAATTTAAATGCATTGAAATCAATAGGGAAAATGTGTTGCACACTTTAATGGAGTGGTGCTGGCCTTGGCTCTCCTGGGTGGGTGGGGAGGCTTGCAGGCGAGTCGCCTCTTTATTTTAAGACCTTAACTGATGTGCTGCGAGATTTCTTGCTGTTCAATCAACTATGAAATGTGCTGCACAGAAACCCAGAACTGTAGCAAGGCTGGATCGGCCTCTTTTGGGACAGTGATCCCATATAAACAGCTGTTACATCCCACTCCAGAGGTGGATGCATCTCCATACTGGAGGACTGATCCTAGTATAAAAATAAATAGCTGCTGCATCTCACTCAGAGGTGGTTGCATGTCAGTACAGCTGTTGTGTCCCATCCCAGAAATGGTTGCTTCTCAGTACTGAAGGAGTGATCCTTGTTTTTGCATCCTGCCCCAGAAATAGCTGCATCTTTGTACTGGAGGCGTGATTTCTGTATGAACAGCTGCTGAGTCCCACTCCAGAAATGGGCATGTTTAGCTTAGCGAAAAGAAGATTGCGGGAGGGCATGCTGAGTTTTCAAATATCTAAAAGGATGCCATCCAAAGATGGAGAGTATTTGATCTCTGTTGCCACTGTAGATGGAACAAGAAGCAATAGGGCTGAAATACAGGAAGGTAGGTTTAGGTTAAACAGTTAGGAAAAGCTTCCTAACAGAACAATTTAGCCGTGGAATGAGCTGGCTAAAGAGGCTGTGGAATCTCCTTCCCTGAAGGTTTTTAAGAAAAGACTGAACAGGCATCTGTTGGGGATGCTTTAGGTATAGAGTATATCCTGTCTCAGGGCAGGGGGTGGACCAGATGACTCTCCAGGTACCCTTCAACTCTCCATTTCTGTGGTTATGTAATTGTTTCTACATTTCAGCACTGGAAAAGTGATCTCAGTATAAACTGCTGCTGCGTCCCACCCCAGAGATGGCTGCATCTCAGTACTATGGAGGAGTGATCCCTATATAAACAACTACTGCATCCAACACCGAAAATGGCTGCATATATCCATACAGATAAGGATGGATAAGTAATCCCTGTGCAAACAGCTGTTGTCAGAGATGGCTGTATATCAGTATTGGAGGCGTGATCTCTGTAGAAACATCTGTTGCATCCCACCTCAGAAATGGCGACTGCATCTCAGTATTGTGGAGGGATGGTCCTTGTATAAACAGCTGCTGCATCCCAACCCAGAAGTGGCTATGTCTAAGTACTGTAGGAATGATCCTTGTCGAAACAGTTGTTGTGTCCCACTCCAGACATGGGTGCATATCAGTACTGGAGTAGTGATGTCTGTATGAACAGCTGCTTTGTCCCACTGCAGAAATGACTTAATACTGTGGAGGAGTGATCCCTATATAAACAGCTGCTGTACCCACACTCCAGCAGCTCTAGCCAATAATTCTACTCCCCTAGCTTTTAACCCCATCTCTTCCTTTTCATCATTTCACCTGAAGGAGGACAGGGAGTGGCGGTAGCAACCCCAAATAAAAAAAAGGTGAAGGGGAATGTACTACCTGAGAAAGCTGAGTGGGATGTGATCCTCCCCCATCTGTTCCCCACTTCTTGCCTGCTGGATAGCCCCTGTGTTTCCCCCTGGGTGCATGAGGAAGGAAGGGAGGGAGGGGATGTTTTAATCAGATGCAGAGCTGGTTATTGCGGCTGGTGGTGGTGGTGAGCAGTGTTTGTGGGATTTTACAGGCAGCTGATTATGTGTTTAGTGGAATTAATTGTTTTTATTTCTTTGGTGCCATGAATCTGAATGATTGTCAAAGCGCCCAGAGCTTTGGTGGGAAAGGCACTTTAGAAAGGAACAGAAAGCAATAAAAACAAATAAATGCACTTATGAGGGGGATCCGTAGGGAGCCTCCTGGAGTTGCTGTAAAAATAGAATTAAATATTGGCAGAGGGAGAGAAGAAATCAAGGGAGAAAGAGAGTTAGATGGAGGAAAAGGAGTTGTCTGAAATGAGAGAGCGAGAGAGAGCGCTGATGAGGCTCAGAGATACAGGGTGGCTTTCCCAGTCATTAGGATCATGGCATGGGGAGCCACAGATCTTCCACCTTAATGGGAGGTGCTCAATATGGAAAGTAGCTGATGCAAAAAGACAGGCTTCCACACAGCTTGGATCCCAGCATTGTCTCCCTTGTTCACCAGGGCCTAGGGGACTGTGAATTGTGTCCAGAGCGCTGTGCTGCACGGTGACATCTAGTGGCTATATTTGTGGGCTGCAAGTAGACATTTCTGCAAGAGCAGCAGAGGAGGCGGCTTTTTCATGCCAGTGCTTCTCACACTCACGTTGTCATTTCACGTTTACTCCTGGACCCCTTGTATTGGGGGCCGCCTGTGTCCCCCTTCCAAGACATGGGGCCCTGTGTGTTCTCACAGTTTGCGCATACCTGGATCGGTCCTGCTTAGTCTTGCTGTGCATCAGTTTCACCATCTTTAGAGTAAGGATGATATTGTTTACATGCGGACGCACAATTGTCTACTTAGACTGCAAGCTCTATTCAATAGGACATGTCTCTCACTGTGTCTGTATCAGGGGTGGGGAATCTCAGGCTGGGGACCAAATGTGGCCTGTGACTAGTTTTCATTTGCCCTTTTCCATCTTCTGGATCTGGCCCTGGGTCCACTTCCTACCTGCCAAGCAGTGAAAGACTGAGCTCAAGATAAAGGAACAGAGAGAAGGGCATGCACACAAGGATCGAGCACAGATCCAGGGCACAGATCTGTATCTCAACCCTCCTCTTCCCAAGTGCACCCCTTCAGAATCCCTGCCCTCAACTCCTATCTGGCCCTTGGAACTTGTACTAATTTTTAAAGTAGCCTTGAGGAGGGAAGGTTCCCCACCCCCAGTCTATGTAGTGCAAGGTTGGGGAACCTTTTTCCTCCTGGGGCCACTTTGAAAATTAGTACAAGCTCCGTGGGCCCCATAGACATTGGCACCAGGGGTCCTTAAGGGGTAAACTCAAGAAAAGAAGGGTCCAGATCATGTGTCTGTGTCATGGATCTGTCCCCTTTCCTTGTGTGCATGCCCTTAACTCTGTTCCCTTACTCTGAGCTCAGTTTTTCAGTACTTGAGGGCAGGAACTGGATCCAGGGGCCAGATCCAGGAACTAGAAAGGGGCCACATAAAAACTTGCCGCAGGCTGCATTTGGCCCTTGGGCCTGAGGTTCCCTACCCCTGATGTAGTCCTTGGCACAGTGGGGCCCTGATCCCTATGAAGGGATCCTAAATCTGGCACAACAGAGGAGGAAATTGCTGTTGTGGTGAAGAGAGGAGATGTCATAGGAATCCTAGTCTAGTGGGGCCTGGACTGCCTGAAGAGGACAGCAGATAGATTTGGGTATGCAGGGAGGATGGGATGATTTGCAGGCATGAGGAGTAAGGACTCATCAGCTGGGGGAGGAGAGAATTTATCTTGGAGGCCATCAGGACCCTGAGGGCCCTGGCAGGCGCATAGAAGTCTCCACTTCCGTGCTGAGACACTGGGAATGGCAGCATGCCAGCAGCTTGTAAGTGGGCACAGCCAACTGCAACACACCATCTTCCAGACTGGGCGTAGGAGGAGATCTGGCCCCTGCCAGCACACTGACCCATGGGGGATGGAGGCATGTTTAGTGTCCAGCTGCTGGGTGGGGTTGCATGCAGGCTGGTGGGTGTAGTCTCGCTGGGCCATAATTAGAGCTTCCTGTGGGGAAACTGAGGCCACATTCCCTCTCCTGCCTGATTCCACCAGCTGCTGTTTTTCTTCTTTTCTGCCCCCCCACCCCCTTCCACACACACAGCACAATTCTTTCTAACCAAAGCACCATACACTATTTGGCTTGTAGCCTAGAGAATTCCAGCAGCTTCAGGGTTAAACACAAAGCTAGACAGCTGGGCAAGGAAGTTCAGAAGAACTGCTTTGGACAGTACTCTGTCTTGGCTAGGGGTGGGGAAGCAGGCCAAAGCCGGTCCACGTTTCATTTTTATTTAGCCCCTTTCCAGTTCCTGCATTTGGCCCCCAGATCCAGCCCCTACTCCTGACTGGTGAAAGATTGTGTTCAGGGGAAGGCAGCAGAGATGTGGAGGAGCACCCAAAGGTAGGGGGCTGGAGGATCCATAGGCCAAATCCATGATCTGGACACTCCCATTCCTTCCCTGAGCACCTACTAGGCCATACATACGCTATGCCTTCCCTGCATCTCTTTACCACACCCATATCTCTCTGCAGCCCACACCCTGAAGCTCCTTCCTCCAGGCCCTGCAAATTCCTCCTCCTCCTTGCTGTCTCAGACAATGCTTCCATTCTGGCACCAAAATAATTGAGACTCCGTGGATTAAGCCCAGATGTGAAATATGAGAATTATGGGGGATGCAAATTCTCTTTTTCTCTATATTTTTGGTACAGTCCCACTGGCCATCTTTAAATTACCAACATGGCCCCTCAGACAAAAAAAAATTGGCTCACCAAAAATATTGTGCTCACTAAGGGAGTTAAATTAGTGTGGAGAGGCCAAGGGAGTGGGACTTTCCCAAGTCACACACCCCCACAACACCCAAATATGGTGTTACTTACGGTAGAACATTACCAGTTTCCTGCCATGTCACAAGCAGAACCGAGCTGCTCTGGGCTTGCTTTACAACTCACAGCCTGCCCTCCTGGTGGAGAGTCAGTGGCAGGAGGGGCGGGGTAGCAAGAATTTTAAATAAATAAATAAATAAAATTAAAAGCCTGTGTGTCAGGGAGTTGGCCTTTCAGAAGGAGACAGACTTTATTTTGTACTGCACTGGCTGGGTCAATGACCTTCTCAGGAACCTGCACTTGATAGAAAGCAGAGTTTTGTAAGCAGCATAGACCAGTTGATGTTAGGAACCAGGTCTTGAACCCTTGTCCCCATAAACAGTACCTGGACCTGCAGTACCACTTGTCCACCTTGCCTCAATCCTGGATGCTCCCCAAGGGGCCTCTTTACCCTGGCCACTGCCTCTCCCACCCATGAACATGCAGATTTCTGTGTGTTCATGGCTGGGGGAGCCCCGTGTGAACAATGCGGTGCCTGCAGTGAGTAGGGGTGCACAGTGAGTAGGGAGGCCGTGGGGGTGAGTGGGGATGCATCTGTGGCCATGTGCACACCCTGCCCATGCACCAGCACGCCCACGGACCCCCCACTCGGTGTAGCCGTGTACAAA
>QEPC01011736.1:2038468-2055073 GCA_003113815.1 Sphenodon punctatus
CAATCAGTAAGGACAAATGCAGCTGAAGGTTTAACAACAGAACTTTACTTAAGACTTTCCAGGCACAGATCCTTAGTTACATCTAACTAGTAGTAAGACAAAATGGAGACTGAGGCAATGAGAGAGAAGGGAAGAAGGAGTGGTTACACAAAGGAATTCAACTGCAAAATCCCATCTCCCTTCCATGTACATATAAACTTAGCAGCACCATCTGGTGGCTCTATAGTCAGTTACTTCTCTTAATGCAGCAGGCATTAACTTATGGATGTTGCATATACCAACAGTTGCAACTAGAACAGATCATACCAAGCTAGAGAACAAATATTTAGCTGCTCACCTCAGAACATCTACTTGATATTCTAGGTCAGCAGCTCATTATTTGGCTTCAACCAACCCTTAGACACAAGACACATCAATCTTAATTAGGAAAATGCAATAGTGGTTTCCAAGTAAGAAAGAAAAACCCAAGTTGTTCACAATAGTAGTAGTATCTATCTCTGCAACAATAGCCTTTACTTTATTAAAGGTTATTGCAGTGCAGAGATATTACTACTAGTGTGATCATAGGATATTTTTAGCACTTGGACACCACTGTTGCATTACCTAATGAAAATGGCTGAAAAGCTACTTCTGCTACTACTAGTAGCAGAAGTAGTTGTGGTTTTTAAGTCTATTCCTTCAAATTAGAGTACAGCACACAGCAGCAAGTTCAACTTTACTCAATTAAAAATTAAGAATTAATGTCTTGAGGCAGCGGGCAGTACAATCATATTTATTCATTTCAATTTTATCCCACACCCTCCTGCTCACAGAGCAGTGTTGTAAGCCACCCTGGCTTACAACACACACAATCAACAATTACAATTCATAATTAAAACATACTGTTACTCACAATTTAAAAATTAATTTAAAATATCCTAAAAATACTAAAAATATACTAAAAGGGCAGACCCATCTGTATGTAATAACTGTATGTGATATCATCCCATAATAATCCTTATTTATTATAACCTCCCCCCTCCTCCCAAGACAAGTCCCCCAGCACCCCCTCCCCCCCAAAAAGCCAAGGCCAAGCCCCAGCTGGGTCCCCAGTATACTCACCCAGCAGCCCTGAGCCCAGACAGGGCAGCGTCTCCACCCCACTGGAGGGCAGGATGCTGGGCTTGATGGCCTTGGTCTGACTCAGTATGGCACTGCCTAACTTGCTTACTTGAGATTATTATTATTAATAAAATATTATATATAAATAAATATAATCTAAGAGTGATCCGTAATTTGAATGAAAAAGATTCAGTCTGACCACCAGCTGGCTGGCCAACTGCAAACTCTCTCTCAAGAACTGAAAGAGAGATAAAATGGCGCCTGTGGAGTCACCTTTATATATGCTCTGGTCTCTGGAGCAGCAGGTAGCCCCCACCCTCACACCACATGAGAGAAAAAGCCAGCGCTGAGTGAAACACTGATTAAAATACACAAAAAAACACACAAAGCACTCTCCACTCCCCCCCCCACCCCCTGCAGTTGCTGTTCCACCGGCCAATAGCACACACACACACATCCATTGCTCCCTCTCCTGCCCACAGGGCGCCAAGGGCTACTGCCCATATAACGTTACTGTTGCTGCTGGTTGCCTCTCCACAGAGCTCCATAAAATAGTGCCCCAAGTGATCCTGGCAATGCGTTACTCTTTGCTATTCACACGTGGGGGACGGCACTCCCTAGCCGCCCAAAGCGCATTCTGCCAACTTTTGAACCTTATAGGTCTCCCTCTCCACCATCTCCTCCTCCTTGCTTGCAGTGAGCTGAGTCCCCCTCTCCCGCCTCCCCCTCGCGACCTGGCCAAAGGGCGGCATCGGCATTTCACAGTTTGCGCATGCACAGAGCAAAGAAACACGCTCACGCATGCGCAGTCTTGAAGCGCGCTTCTAACAGGAAGTTTGGAGTGCCGCAGCGGCTTGACACAGCCGCACCAGACCCTGAACCGGTGGACAGCACTGGGACCCTGGGGAACAAGGTAAGTTCGGTTTTGGGGGTGTGGGAGGCCAGTAGGGGCAGTGCCCCTGGTATCCTGGGGGTAGCACCGTGCCTGATGTCCCCTAACTCCAGTGTTATGAGAAGGGGTACATAACAGCTCCCTATTTACTTGCTCTGCGTGGCTCATGATTTTGTAAACGTCTGTCATTTCCCTCCTCTGACACGTCTTCTCCATGCTGAAGATCCCTAGCCTATTGGGCCTCTCCTCCTACAGAAGCTGTTGCGTGCCTGTGTTCATCTTTGTTGCCCTTTTCTGCACTTTTCCCATTTCTACCATGTTTGAGGTTAGAGCAGTGGACTCCTGGGTCAGAAGCCAGAACTCCTGGGTTCTTTTCCCAGATGTAGTGCAGAGGTTCCCAAACTGCAGGTCTGGATCCCGAGTGGGGTCATGCCATCTGCAGACAGGGTTACACCACTACTAATACTCGATATATTTTGCATGCCTCTGTCATAGGATTGTATTTAAGTTTCAAGATGGGGTCATGTAAGCAAAACTTTGGGAACCACTGATTTAGTGGGTTAGAGCAGGGGCCTGGCAGCCAGGATTCTTATATTCTATCCACCCACTATGGAAGAGGAGTGGAATCTATAGAGCAGAGGGGAGTCTGGTAGTCAGGGCCCCTGCGTTCTGCCCCCAACTCAGGGATGGAGATTGGGCAGGTTTAGCGATTAGAGAAAGGGAACTGTGTAGCAGGACTCTAGGATGGACGTTACAGATTTGGATTAATCCATAACTGTCTGAAAATGGGAGTTACAGATTAATCCAAAATTCACAACACCATTTAAACCAATCCGCCATTCATTTCAGTGGGCCATTCATTCTAATAGCCACATTATTAGAATGAATGGGCCTCTGAGAGAGGGAGAGTGTGGTGAGGGACTAGGTGTGGGATGGTGAAGGGGCTGGCAGTGGGCTGGGGAGCTGGAAGTGGACTGAGGAGGTAGGGGGTGGAAGGAATGAGGTTTTAGTTGTGAGACAGAGTGGGAGTTTTATAAGATTAGGTTTGGTTTGGGTGTTGGTTTAATTGTATTGTGGGGGCTGCATGGGAAGAGGGATTTAGGGACAACCAGCACACCTCTGGGAGAGAGAAAGGTATGGGTTTGGAGGAAGGAGTACATGGGGATGGTATGTGAATTGGGGTTTTGATGTTTTATATGTGATTTATTTGTACTGTGTGTTAGTATGTTGTTTTTATTGCATTGAGTTCCCCTGGCTCTTGGAGTCATGAGTTTGCATGACTTTTTTGTTTTTTTTTTAAAATAAAGATGGTAAAATTTGAGAAACAATTCCATAATTTATCCAAATCCGTAAATCAATCCAAACTCCCATCCCTACAGGACTCCAGGGTTCCATTTTAATTTACAGATGGAGTGCTCCCTTGAGCTTTGTGGCCAGACCTCCTGGGTCCTTTCCCCAGGTCTGCCGCTGGGACATGATCTGGAGTCTATTTGTGACTCAATTTTCACTTTGGCAAAATAGCTGTGGCACTCCCTGCCTCATGAAGGTGCAATGAGAATTAATGAATTGTCAGAAATCTTTCAGCATGAAATCTGAAGAAGAATCAGCTGGAGATTTGGGCATTAGCATGGCACTAGAGCAGATGAATAGGAATGGGGAGCCACGAATCCTGAGTGACAGGGCTTAGTCTAGGGGTGGCCAGGCAAGAGGCAGCACCGTGGGTGCGGGATACTAGTAAACTAGGGTGCTGATGAGCCAGAAGGCTGGAACGCAGGAAACTGGAGAGCTAGGACTTGGAGGCTAGGAGCTGGGCCACTGGAGAGCTGGGAGTCTCGGATCACAGGCTACACTAGGTAACACCCATGTTGCAGACACTTCCTGTTTCCTGTGTGCCCCTTAAATAGTCTGGGTGGCCAGTAGGGAGCCAGCAGGGCATGGCCAATTGGGAAGGTGGTAAGAGACGAAGAAGACAAAACTCAGGCAGTGGTGGTAGAATGGACTGACTTGTGAACCTGGGCAGGACGTAGGTTCAAACCCTGTTCCCACCAGGTCCTGACAGCAGGGTTAGTTCCCTGCACCTGCTTTATGCACGTAAATCCTTGAGCAAGCTTCCCAGTTTCTCTGAGCCTCAGTTTGTCCACCTGTAAAATGAGGACCATAGCCCTGCCTCCTAATAAAGGGTGTTGTGAGTAGAAATATACTAATAGGTATGAGGGACTGAGTAACTAATGAGGTGCACCTAATAACTGTGCTTCATTAGCCTCTTTGGTGTTGCTTGCCTCCTACTCTGTTACCAATGGAACTAGGAACCAGGGAATCTCACTACTGTGGTGTTTCCTAAACTGTGCGTCACTAACACAACCCCAGGGTGTCACAGCAAGAAGATCAACACAAACTGGGGCAAAAGGAGGTGCCGCTGCTCCCAGCTGTTCAGGGATCAACCATGTCCATAATGAAACGTGCCCCTCATGGGTGCCATGAGAAACAGAAAAGGGAACCCCTAGATTCATGCAGCCTCAGTGCCTATTTTGAGATTCAGAGGTAGAGTTTGCATCATGTCTCTCTAGGGATTGCTCTCTTCACTTGCTGCCCTTCTCCACCTCTGCAGGAGGACAATCACAATTACTACGTGTCCCGGATTTATGGGCCAGGAGAGGCGCGCACCAAGGAGCTCTGGGTGGATGAAGTGGAAGCCAACCAGGGCCAAGTGAAGGTCCATGGGATCCTGTCCAACACTCACAGGCAGGCCTCGGTGAGCTTAGCTGCTTTCGCTTTCCCTCTATGCCAGCCGCCTGCCAAGGTTTTCCCAGCTGCTTCTCTCTTTCCAGGGATTTCCTGACCCCTGAAGCCATTTCAGATGGAACCCAGTTCTGGCTGTTCTCTACATTCCCGTGTCTGCACCAGGAGCCCATTCCAAGTGGGCGGACACATCCTATTCCAGTTTTCCCCCTTTCCTCCAGAGCTTTAAATGGAGCTTGTTATGGCATTGTCTACACAATTAGAGTTGAAACAAGTATCCACTGTTATCCAGTATGTGACCAGATACCGCGGTATTCACCGGTATCCGGTTAGTGTCTGGCGACTCTCCAGTTAACTAGATTACCGTTTACCACATTACTCTTTTACTGCATTCCCATTTACCCATAATTCTTATTTTTTACTTCTTCCATTCCTGGTTCTAGAGTAGTAATGTTAATATTTGTTTATGTGGTAATGTGGTAAATAGTTACGCGGCAAATGGTAATGCAGTAACCAGTTAATGTTCGCGGTAGTACCTGGTATTCAGGTTTGGCAGTTAACCTCCATGGTAACTGGCTAGTAGTTACCGGCTAACGACCAAACTAACCGAAATACTGGATATTAACCGTGGATAATTATTTTGATATCCATTTTGGCACTACACACAATCACTTACTCTTCCCTCTTAACTTGTTTTTAACCCTGCATTTGTTCACACAATAAGTAAGGCTAATGTGTGGTAAAAATTGAGATTATAACCCCTAAAGAAATGGAAGGTGAAGCAAGAAGGATATTTTATTCTGCAGAAACTGTGTGAACAAAACTGAGTTAAGGACCCTACCACAGACACCCTCTTCCTAAAAGGAACAATTCTTTACTCCTGGGGTACCCTCCATACTCTGTTTGCGTGGACACTTGCAGAGCGAGGTAGTTACTTTTTGTAACTACCCTGGTGGGTAGCCTGCTTGTGGTAACATAATCTGTGAAAGGGGAGTGAAATCTAGTTCTGGTTTCCCCCCACTTCCCATCAAAGATTTCCCCAGGAGCCCATTTTAAGCTGTTAAAAATTCCACTTCCTTTCCCCTCCCCCTCAGTAGAATCGCTACCAAGAAGGAGCTCCCTCTGCCTGGAGATAGGCAGTGTGGCCACATAAGGGCTCGTGAGCATGGGGGGGTCTTACACTTCCTGGTGCAGCTGTGTCCCTGATGCTGGGAGAGGGGATAGGGGCCCCATTCCATCTTCTGTTCTGCACCAGAGCTCATTCCAGCCTAACTGGTCCCTGGCCCCCTCCTGCTTGTGCCCTATCCCTCTCTGTCCTGAACTCGCTGGGCAAAGCCAACTCTCCCTGTCTTTTGCCTCTTCCAGCCATGTGGAATGAGAGTCATGAGAATGGTTAACGTGATGACGCCACCCGGTGTGGCTTCCATACTGACACCGCTGTCCCTCTCTGTCTCCTGCAGAGGGTCATCCTTTCCTTCGACTTCCCCTTCTACGGGCATCCTCAACGGCACATCACCATAGCAACAGGAGGTGAGCAATGCTGTGGCCCCCAACAAGACATGGAAAGCCATTATCGGTGTCATGAGCTTGCTGATGGTGGTGAATAGGCAAGCAGCATGGCCTAGTGCTTTGTATGGTGCCTCTAGCCTGCCTTTCCTCCTGAATCCTAAGTATTGATGCTACCGATTTTTAGGGCAAGTTGCAGCACCGTGCCTCCTTTTCCACATCTGTAAAAGGGGTTCTTGGTACCCACACAGGGAGTGACGAGGCACTGGGACTCAGCCATTATTAGCATCCTGGATATAGCTTTTGCTATTCTGATCACATGTCTTATCATTTTCTTCAGCCACAGCACCTGAAATTGAGAGCATCCCCTCTGGTGCCATTTTAAAAGGGGGAAAGAATTAAGATTTTAGCCCATGTGAGTGTGGAGAAAAGTATGAGCACCTGACTCCTGTGTGACCCTAAATCAGTGGTAGAACCCAGGGGCACTAAAACATCACAAAGGGCAGGGGTGGGGAATTGTTTTCCTCTCATGGGCCAGTTTGAAAATTAGTAGTAACTCCACAGGCTGGATAGGCATTGGGGGTGGGGTGCTTAAGGAGTGGGCTTGGGGTGTGGCGAGGAAGAGGAAGGCCCAGATTATGGATCAATCCTCTATCTATGAGTACATGCCCTCATCTCTGCTCCCTTCCCCATAGCTCATTCTGTCAGTGCTTGCGGGGAGGGACTGGATCCAGAAACCAGGATCTAGGAATTGGAAAGGGACCAAATACAAAGCAGCCACAGACTGGATTTGACCCTTTAGGCCAGAGATTCCTCACCCCTGCCCATGGTCCAAAAGGCCCCCATTATCAACCACAGTGAACCTAGGCTCTTTAAAAGATGGCCCAAATGTAACTTCACCCCCAAGAGTCAGGGCACCTAAGAAAGTGGGTGACACCATACATAAACATTGCTCCAGTGTCCCCCCTCCCCCTTGTAACCAGGCCCTGCCCCCTTCCAGAGCACACTGCCGGCATGGCGTTCCACAGGGGGCTGAGTCACTCCCAGCTGCTTTGCAGCCCCCAGAATGGCTTATCCGGAAGGGAGGAGAGCAAGCGGGACAATAAGAATGAGGTTTGGGGAATAGGAGAAGTCCATATGGGATGTTGGGAGTGAGGCAAGGACAGTTTGGGATTTGTTGGCAGTAGCTAGTATTTATTAAGTATTGGTAATTTATTGGTTTATTGATTATTAATTGGATATCAGAATTTTGGTAGATTTGGGCTATCACCACCAGTATATGTTGAATTTAAGATCTGTCTCCCTGTTTGGATTTCAGAAACCACACCAACCTTAACAAGTATCTGTTTTATTGAATGTGTGCAAATAAGTCATATATTTAGCAAACGAACATAGGTACCTTATAGCTATAGCAAGTGAGGAATGAATCTCCAAATGACAAAACAGATCTTAATAAGTGTCATCTGCAATAGCAATGGTATGCAGGCGAATTCTCAAGCCATGCTAGTGCTAGTCTGCACCCAGCGCCTGTATCTACAGAAGAAGGATCCTCCAGCCATGCTAGCGTTGGTCCGTAGGCAGCACCTGCCCTACTGCCATGAATACATTGGCCTCCAACAATCAACCCACTCCAGGAGCCCCTGGGTGGGACAGGAAGTACCAGGTACTTTCTCTTCTTCCCCTTTATAAGTGAATCCCAGCAAGGAGTTGTTGGCTTACCAGCTCACTTCCCTTGCTAAGACTTCCACATTCTCCATACTCCTGCCTCTGCACAACCCCGTGCTGCTGCCTCCTTCTTCTTCCAGCCTGTTGCCTTGACCTGTGACCTACTGATCCCTGTGCTACCTGCTCACCCAGTACTGACCTACACTTCCACTAGACTATGCCTCTGCCTGATCCACTACTGGTGCCTGTTGCTACCTGCTGATGCCTGTTGCTATCTGCTCATCTGATACAGACCTATGCTCCCACTAGACAATGCCTCTTCCTGTTTCCATTACTGGTGCCTCCGCTACCTGCTCACTGGTACTGAGCCATGGCTTGTTTTCAATTTAGCCTGCCTGCCACCCATTACTATAAGACGTTGACTAACTCATGAGCCATATGCCTGTACACACACACACACACAACTAGTAGAGAAACACAAAAACTTACAGTAAGAGCAGTTAATACAGTGGAAATATCTAATATCCCTTTCTTTCCTTTGGTAAGTGTCTGTGTTTTCTAGAGCTAGCTTAAACTGTACATGTGGCGCAGTGTGTCTCTCATGTTATGTTAGCCACAAAGAAAATCATCCTGTGGCACCCAACTGTGATGTTACTGATTTTACCATGACTAACTGTGGCACAAACTGCTCCATGCTTTTGCTGCCACCCAATGAATTGTGATCACCAGGTGAAGCCCAGTGTGTGGCTGGCAGCATAAATAGAGAAGTGTCTCAAGCCCAGCAAACAGCTCCCTGTGGGGAGTCGGGGGACTCAGGAGTGAAACTAACACGCATGAAGCTCCCAAGCCCAACAAGCCAGCAGCTGGGGAGTGGAATTGACAAGTGGTTCAAATGGCTCAGGGGATTGGGCTGGCTTTCCATCCCCATAGAAAGTAGAATGTCCCCTGGTGGCCTGGCTGAGCAATGCCCTGTGGCAGGGGGCTGTCCATGAACAAATGTGAAATGTGTCCCATGTTATCAGGTCTCCTCAGTAGTTCCCTGGGTATGTTCTGGGCAGCAAACCCATGTTTGCTATGTGACAGAATCTGTGCTTGAAGTGACCAAACATAACACTTACCCCTGGGCTAGGGGTCAGAAATGATGGTTATGTGTAGAGACACCTAGAGAGGCTAACTCTTCCTCTCAGGTGGAGTTAGCTTGGAGGAGCAATTCTGTCAGGAAGTGCCCTGTTGGTTAGACCTTCTCTAACACAAAACATGCCTTGGGAACTCCTAGGAACAACCAATTGTCCTTCTATTACCACATTGGTCACCCTACCATAAACTCCCCTCAAATTTGTCATGTACTCCTTTTCTGCAAGGGCATCTGTTTACATTTTGCTGTTTTATTATTATTATTATTATTTATTATTTATATAGCGGGAGCAGTGTACCAGGTGCTGTACAATCGATAGTTATAGACAGGTCACTACCCCCAGGGGGCTTACAATCTAAGACACAAGAGGGGGAGACAAGGGAGAAGTGAACATTGGGAGAGACAAGAGTACATTAATGAAGTTGAGAAATTTGAGGTGCACATGCTTCACTTAGTTACATGGAACTAGATTCTTTCTGAGTGAGTGGAGGAAAGGACCCAGTTTCACTCAGGACGGGCTAAGGTAGGCCTGACAGAAGACAGAGGTAAGTTTTCAGGAGGAATTTGAAAGTTGGGAGGGAGGGAGCAGAGCAAGCATACCCCAGGGAGGGAGTTCTAGGCATGAGGGGCAGCAAGAGAGAAGGGGCAAAGACGTTTAGAGGAGCAAGGGGGGCACAAACAGGCGAGGGTGAGGGCAAAGGAGGAGCGAAGCTCCCAGGCAGGAGTGTGGCAGGATACAAGAGTGGAGAGATATGGTGGAGCAAGGCCATGAAGAGCCTTGAAGATGAAGACCAGCAGCTTGTGCTGAATGCGATCATGTAGAGGGAGCCAGTGTAGAGCGGAGAGGAGGGGCTGAACATGGTCAAAGCGACGGGCAAGGTGGATGACTTTGGCAGCAGAGCATTGAATGGAGATGAGGGAGTTAAGATCAGAGCAGGGGAGGTCAGTAAGGAGGAAGTTGAAGTAGTCAAGGCAAGAGATGACTAGAGTATGGACTAGGGGTTTTGTGGTGGCAATAGTAAGGCAGGGCCAACTTTTAGCAATATTATACAGGGCAAAGCGACAGGATTTGGCAACAGCATGGATCTGAGGTGTAAAGAAGAGGGAGGAGTCAAAGATGAATCCCAGGCTACACGCCTGAGGGACAGGCTGGATGGTGACACCCTCATTAGAAATTGAGAGGGAAGTAGGAGGGCAAGGTTTTGGAGAGGAAGATATGAAGTTCAGTCTTACCCATATTAAGCTAGAGTTGGCGGTGAGACATCCAGGCAGAGATGTCAGCAAGACAGTCAGCGATGCGAGACTGGATGGAGGGGGAGAGCGCAGGGGTGGAGAGAGAGAGTTGCGTGTCAGCTCTCGTTGTGACTTTGGCACATGGAAAGTTTTAAACTTGTGAGGACAGCAAAAAACCCTTCAATTTCTCAACCCCAACAGTTTCAGTTCCCGTTTTCTCCTACCAAGACTAATACACATAGCAGCACTCTAAGCAGTTGTGACCTCAAATCTTGTGCCGCCTATGTCTATCTCAAGCAGCCAACTATTTCTGCTTTTGAAGTTTCTGCTAAAAAAGTATTGAGCTTTGGCCCATTTCTCTTTGAATATTCTTGACCCTCAAAGAGTATATTGAACCCATATAAGTTTGGTCTTCTAAGAGGTCTTGCTATACTGGAATAGTAGAGGTTAAGGCAGGGGTAGCCAAGAGGTAGATCATGATAAGTGGAGGGGGATCACCCCATGGAGGTTGCTTCTGGGGAGGAGAGTGGGACTGGTTCCCCAGGCAATGTTTCCAGGGAGGAGATGGTCTAGGTGAGCACCTCCAGTGTGATGTGGAAGGCTCTCTCTAGAGGAGAGTGCTCCCCTCCACTCCTGAGATCAGTTGCTGAGGAGCCAGCAGGAGTCCTGGCCTGGCACGCTGGAGCCGGCAGAAGGGGTCCTGGTAGATCACCTCTGGTTGACGCCTGAATCAAGTGCATCCTGTGCTCCATAAGTCTGGTCACCCTACGATTAAGTTTAGGATTTCAAAGGGAATTGGGACAAAGGTAAGTGCTAGTTTTAGTGGGAACTTCATAAGCAGAAGTAGTACACCTAATGGGAGGCTCCTGTTCACAGAATCAGTATGCAGAGTGGGAGCTCCAGTTTAGGCCTAGTTAGACCTAGTGCCCAAATCCATCCCCAAACCCTGCATCTTTCAAGGGACGCCATAACGGTGTTGGCTTCCTAACTGTTATAAACCCCATATGTCTGCATATATGCTTTGACTTATAACCATTAAACCATACTTATCAGTAAGCAAAATAAGCCCACTAATATGCAAATTAAGCTCAAACTATAGACCCAGGGGGATGACAGGAGTAAGGTGAGTTTGGAGGATCTTTGGAGGACATTGGGTGTGAGCTATGGGGTCCGAAGAATGTTGGGGTGGAGTGATGTAGCCTGGGGTGACCCTGTGGGCAAGCTAGATGTAAGGAGTCTATGAGGGTGAAGGGCATGAAAGGGATCCCAGTGGGATGTGGGGTAAGAGGAATCCTTGTCAGACATTGGGGTGGGATGATGTGTCCTGCGGTGACATTGTGGGTGAGGGGGATGTGGAGAGTCTAGTAGGGACTATGTGAGTGAAGTGAGTGGCATGTAAGGGATATTGGAACATTGGGCATGAGGTGAGGGGTATGATGAGGAATCTCAAAGGGAAGTTGGAGGTGAGGTGAGAGGTGGGGAGTGTGAGATGTCCCCATGGGATGCTTGCTGGGAGCTGTCATGTGTGCAACTCAGCCCCATTGTTGTTCTCCCTCCAGGTTTCATCTTCATGGGAGAAGTTGTTCACCGGATGCTGACAGCCACACAGTACATTGCCCCTCTCATGGCCAACTTTAACCCCAGCTACTCCCGTAACTCAACCATCAAATACTTCGACAATGGTGAGACTCTGTCTGGGATGCACACACAACTCACATACACAGAAGAGTACACATTCATACACAGGTATACGCATGCATTCACATGCACACACAGGCGCACGCATAGACACCCAGGCATGTGCACACAGGTGCATTTACACAGGTACATGGGCACTAACACACACAGAGGCAGATGCACGTATAGGCATGTGTATATTCCCACACATGCACACACACACACGGAAGGGGTTATGAGAAAATCTCTTGATTTTGGGGGGGTAAAGACATCTCTTCCCCCTCAGAGTTGGGTCTGCAGGTGTCCAGTCCCTTTCCCCCATGGTGCCTCTCCTCCTTTTCTGCAGGGATGGTCTTTGTGGTGCAGTGGGACAAGGTCTACCTTGAGGGGAAGGAGGAGATGGGCAGCTTTACTTTTCAGGCAGCTTTGCACAGTGATGGCAGGATCGTCTTTGGCTACAAGGAGGTAGGTGAGGAGACCCCTCTTTGCAGGGGGTGGGAAGAGCAGTGGCTCCACTAGGGAATCCATGTCCAAGAGTGAGCCCTCTACTCCCTCCCTCTTCTGGACCCTGCTGTTTCTCTCTTCCCTGCCAGTGTGGAGTTTTAGGTGGTTCCTCCCTGGGTTGATTTCCCTCTGAAGAGAGGAGAACAGAGTCCCTCTCCTCATGCTGGGCTGGGGAACAGAATTCTTCACTGCCATAGCCCCACCTCTTTCTTTCCTGGTTCCAGATTCCTATGCCAATCCTGAAGATCAGTGCCACGCAGCACCCCGTCAAAGCTGGCCTCTCCGATGCCTTCATGATCTTCAACTCTTCGCCTGATGTACCTGGTGAGCCAGGACGCTGTTCATTGACTCTGGAGAAGGAGGGGAGGCTGGAGGTGGGGTTGGGAGGAAGTGGGGTCGAGAGGCAGGAGAGAAAATTAAGGTAGGCCCAGAGAATACCACATGTCATCCCTCTGTGCATCCCTGCCCTCACCATTTAGGATGGAGATGCCGAGCAACGCCACTACTGTGGGAAGATAAGTGTTTTCCTTTTCCCTAATGAAAGCAGCAGCAGCTTTGGGCCCCCTGATCTATCTGCTCCTCAGTTTTTGTGCCGCTCTGTCTGTGATCCTCAGACTGCTTGCACTGAAGCAGTTCATTTGATTTCAGTGGGATTATGCTGGATTAATCACTTTGAGGATGGCAGCCTGTTATAGGTTGTTCAAGAGACTCCTGTTACATCCTAACCTCCTATGGGCTGCGCAATCCACAAAACACATACTCCAGAGCAAGTGTTTTGTGGATCACAGCCACAGTCCTTACTACAGGGATGGGGAACATTTTCCCTCCCAGGGGCCACTTTGAAAATTAGTATGAGCTCTGAAGACTTCTGAGAACTTGGGGGTACTTAAGGGGTGCACTCAGGGTGGCGGTCAGAGGAGGAAGGTCCAGATCATGGCTTTGTGCCATGGATCCTTGAGTTCATGCCCTCATCTCTGTTCTTTCCCCCTGAGCTCACTCTTTCAGTGTTTGGGGTAAGGACTGAATCCAGGGGCCAGATCCAGGAACTGTCAAGGTGCCAAATAAAAACTAGCCATGGGCTGCATTTGGCCCCTGGACCTGAGCCACCACTGCCCCTCCCCCCGCTTTACTGTATTTACCCCTATTCATTATGTGTGCAGGCAGGGCCAGCCTTACCACAGGTTGACCTGGGGCAACCGCCTCAGGCTCTGCTATTTTCTCTACTTCTGGGGCCCCCACAGTGGCCCTCATTTTCACCAGACTGTGGAACTCCCAACCGGGCCTCAGACAAAGCTACCTTTAGTCCCTGCATTTTACCTTCATGTTGGGCTTTGCAAATTTCAAGGCCGGCCCTACGTGCGGGATGTCTGTATGTTGTGTCCCATGTGCTGCATGAGTTGCATGGATGGGGTTTGCATTGTGCATGCATGTAGTAAAGGCTTACAACTCATGCATGTGATGTGTCGTGTGCTGCACTGTGTCATGGACAAGCTGTATGTATGCACTGCGCAGGTGGTTTCACTCAGTCAGGATGCTGATAATTTAAATGGGACAGAACTCTGGGAACGGCTCTTCCCAATGCTCTAACTGTGACTAGGATCAGGCCAGATCTAGGCAAGTACAAACTGTGTGACCGCACAGGGCTCCCATTTAGAGGGGGGGAGGAGAGGGGTGCAGTGGCCCCAAACACAAGGGGTCCGTGAATAAACTTGGAATGACAACATGAGTGTGAGAAGCGCTGGTGTAAAATACAGGCCCTTAGAGCCTCAAACACAGGGTGCCCTGCCCTACGGATGGCCCATAGAGATTCAGAAGAGAGCTTCAACACACGGGGCCCATGTGTAAACTAGAAATAACAACGTATGTGTAACATAGTATGGGCCTGTGGGGCCTGCAGTGCAAGGAGCCCTATCCCCTGAAGGGAACGTTACATTAACTGATCAAAAACTAATTACAGGGAGCACATTTCCTAATGGGTGAGTCAATGTCGATATAACCTCCAGCATATACTGATTTGGCGGTACTGTACCGATTTTTGGACTCTTGTTCTGCTTTTCCAGCATTGCAAGGTCTAAACCAGTAGAGCAGGGACTGAATTCAATTCTTCCCTTCTTCTACTCCCTGCACCTGGGAAAGGAAGGGTGTGTGTTAAGGGGGCCTCTTCCTCTGAGGAGCCAGCGCCACCTCAGCTGTACCCAGGAGCCACAGGGGAGCTGCTTGTGCTGGGAGTCTGGGGAGAGCTGCTGCTGCTAACCACTAACCAGCAGGAACTGGAGTGGAGCTTCCCCCACTGCCACCCAGCAAGAGCCCTGCAGGGCAGACCTGCCAGGAGCAGCTGCTGCTGGGAAGAATGGAGCCAAGGAAGTCTGCCAGGAGGAGAGCCCTAGAGCAGCTGGGAGGGCTGCTGAGGGAAGAGCTTATCTGCCTCTAGTAGGAAAAGGGCTAGGCTCACAGGTGTGTGCACCCCTCTGTGTGTGTGTGTGAGAGAGAGCATGCCTATGCATACAAACACACTCATACACATACATTTGCATTGCTTGACATGCAAATTTATGCGGATTAGGAGTGGCATGAAATACGTACTTTTAGCTGTCAAATGTTGGAGGGTATGGTCAGTGTGTGTCCATCAAACATTCCTCTGCCAGGAAGAGGCCCACGTCACCATTGTGCATGGGACTCCAACTTCCCTGGATCCAGCTCGGGCTAGGGTCATCTCCCCTTTAATTGGGATAGGTGCTTATTTGGGATATTTTGACTTCTCCCAAGGAGTCCCAGTAGAGAAACCTTTACTGTGTAGGTTACAGATAGGTCCCATGACATATGCTATGTGTGTGGGGGTTGACCCATCATGTACTGTGCATGTGCACTGTGCTGTGTGTCCTGAGTGTTAAAAATATATGAAAGCATTTCACAAGAGCTACACATGGGTGTGTGTGTTCATTAATGGCTACTATTAGTCAAGTAGGTTTTGGGGACGTAACCGCTTACTGTTGGGGGCTGGAACAACAGGGAATGGATTGCCCATTGTGACCTTTTGGGTACTTCTCTCAAGAGATTGGCCACTGTCGGAGACAGGATGTTGGGCTTGATGGACCATTGGTCTGATCCAATATGGCACTACTTATGTTCTTATGTGTACAAATTACATTACCTTGTGTGCCCCATAATAGTAGATATGAGCATGTATTGTGCATATGACCTGCTATGGGTTGCATGTAAGAAGCATGCTTGGTGTGTGCATGTTTTACATTGACCTGTCATGCACTCCACAAGAGTTGTACATGTGTGTTAAGAACATAAGAAGTGCCATACTGGGTCAGACCAATGGTCCATCTAGCCCAGCATCCTGTCTCCAACAGTGGCCAATCATGGTGGCTTGGGAGAAGCACCCAACAGGTCACAATGGGGGATCCATTCCCTGTTGTTTTCCCCCAGCTCCTGTCATGTTCCCTGATCCTGTCTGGCTAATAGCTTCTAATGGATCTATCTTCCAGAAACTTGTCCAAATCTCTTTTAAACTCAGCTATATAATAATAATGATTTTATTGCTGGCCATAGGCCTTTGCAAATTCATTGAAAATTAAAATTAATTTAAATACCATAGTAAGGTCAAAATACAAGATACAATACAACAACAACATAACAAAACAGTAAATAAAACTGCACTGCACATCTACATTTGCAAGCACACACAGCACTGATAAAAACACCGTGCTCTTCTCGGAGCTTATGGCGACACACTTGACCCCCGGGAGATTTTACAGTTAGACATAAACATAATAGTAAAATAAAACATATTTATAAAGTAATTATGATTTAAATCACACATCAATGACTGCACAGGTAGACTTCCAACTACCATAAAGGTAGCTCTTCCCTCCATCAGCATGAAATGAGTCAATTAATGTTATCATAACCAAAATAGAAACTCAGCTATAGTACTGGCCCTTACCACAGTCTCTGGCAGTAGATTCCACAACCCAATTATACGCTGAGTGAAAAAATATTTTATTTGACTTAAACTTGCCACCCATGAGATTCATGGAGTGTCCCTTAGTTCTAGTACTAGCTGAGAGGGTAAATAACTGTTCCTTGTTTATTGGTTCCACACCACTCATGATTTTATAGACCTCTATCGTATCTCCTCTCAGTC
>QEPC01011736.1:2055173-2080772 GCA_003113815.1 Sphenodon punctatus
TGAGCGCCCCTTTTACTCCCTTGTCATCTAATGGCCCAACTGACTCCCTAGCAGGCTTCTTACTTCTGATGTATTTGAAAAAGTTTTTGTTGCTTGTTTTTGCCTCTAGCAAGCCTCCCTTCAAAATCTCTGTTGGCCTGCCTTATTAACACTTTACATTTACGTTGCCAGTGTTTATGCTCTTTCGTATTATTTTCATTGGGACTAGCCTTCCATTTGTTAAAGGATGCCTTTTTGGCTCTAATAGCCTCCTTCACCTTCCCATTTAACCACAGTGGTAGGTTGCATTGGTCTGTCATGGGTTGCACATGTGTGTGACCTTTATGTGCTGCATATATTACGTTGACCTGTTATGTGTTGTATGAGAGTTGTACACAAGTGTTACTTTGACCTGACATGTCTTCCACGAGAACTGCATGTGTAAGGGTATGATATGTGTTGTACTGATCTGTCATGCGCTGCATGTGTGGCTGTATTAATTGACCCCATCACATATTGTGAGAGTGACACGTGTATGCATGTTGTGTGCCATGTGTTACATGTGTGCACAAAACCTTTGCGTGTGATGTGTGGGTGTAGCATCAACTTGAGCTACATGTGTGTAGGTTGTGTGCCTTGTCATGTGTTGAACTGTTTATGCGTGTGTGAAAATGGGTGTTTTGCCTCCCGTTCCCTTCTGTAATGAGAAGCCCAACCGTGCTCTCACCATCAGCACTGAGTCTCCGCTGCAGTTGACATGGCTGCTTGTGCTGGTTATTTATGGCACCTGCCATCTGCTGCTCATTTATCCTCTCTTTACGGTGGCTGGTATAAAAACCGGGATTGACCTGCGTCAGATCTCCCAATTCCCACCTGCACCCCCTGGTGCTGGAGGAAAACAGAGAGAGGAAACAGGAAAAACACAAGAAAGAGAGGAAACTGGGAAAGGAGAGAGATGAAAAGAAAACAGAAGGAAACACCATAGCAACCAGTGGAATAACAGCAGCTCTCCTTCCTTGACCTCTAAAGCTCCACCCACTGACCCACAAAGTAGCAGTAGCACCACCCACCTGTAGGGGTTATTGTTCTCTGCACCTAGACACATCCCCCACAGTTTTTATTCCCATGATAGCAATGCATGTCACATCCTTGTCATCCGCTGAAGTTACTTCCAGTGCAATGAATATCAGTCTGTCCATAGTGTGATGTACTGTCCCTTTAACAAGTTTGAGCGTGGGTCAGTATTAGTCCCAAAAGAGAGAAAAGCCCTGATGGGCAAAGTGATTTGGTCATGGTCAAAAAGAGAGTTGATGGCAGAGGCAGGAAGAGAAGCCAGGATGACTGGGGTCCTAGGCCCCTAAATTCAGTGAGGGCTGGAGAGAGGAAAGCAGGGGAGAAGTGAGAATGATTCAGAAGGTGGAGAAGGGTGCAGCAAAGCAGAGGGTGTGGGGGGCATAATCAGCCTTCTTTCCCTGGGCTGCCTTGTGCATCAGTGAGTCACCAGTGAGAAATGTTCTGCGTGGTTTGTGCTTGTTTAGAAGGACACAGCTGGGATCTCATCCATTGCAAGTTGGCAGAAGGAGAGAGCCAGCTTTGGAGCAAAGCGGGAAAAGCCCCTAGGACAGGGACTCCCCTTCCAAACTAGGGCTTGGGATCCCAAGTGTGGTCACCACATTGGCAAATAGGGTCCTAGCGTGACTGGTTTTGCAGAATTAGATGGACAGATTGTCAAAGCTCGGGGTTGCTTAGAATTTCATTGGTTTCAGTGGACTCATACCCTGAAAAGTCTTGGGAACCTAGGTTAGGAAGATGCATCCTTTGTAAGCATCCCTGTGCTCCCAGCATCCCAGATAAAGCTACACAATGCTCCCCATTAAAGCTCTGCCCTCTGGGGGTTAGCTTAGAACAGGAGTGGGGAACCTACAGCCCATTGACCAAATTGGCTTTTTATTTGGTCCCTTTCCAGTTCTTGGATCTGGCCCATGAATTCAGACCCTCTCCTCAGGCGCTTAAAGACTGAGCTCGGGGGAAGGGCGCAGTCATGAGGGCATGCACACAAGGATAGGGGGTGGATGGCTTGGCATATAGACCCATGATCTTCCCCTATCCTGATCACACCCCTTATTCACCCCCAACTCTTATTCAACCCATTGAGCTTGTACTAAGTTTCACAGTGGTCCATGGGATGGTAATGTTTTCCCAACCCTGGCCTAGAACATCAGCTTCTTGGTGAGGAATTTGCAGCCAAAGATTTGATTTCTGGATGTCTTCTGGTATCCCATGTCCCATCTGTGGGTGTAAAAATGGAGGAAGGGAACAGCCAGAAGCATGGGCATAAAATATGGAACTGGGAGGGATCAGAGGGAAGTTGAGTCAGGAAGGGGGACTGGGGTTGTAGCAGGTACAGTGGGAGCCACAGGACAAGGAAACTGGAGGCTAGGGGGTCATGGAGGGGGAAACTGGAGCAGGGTAGGTGGGGAGATTTGGAGGGGTGGGAGACAGCATGGCTGGGCCAGGAACACTGGGGGCGGGGCTGCCAGGGAATGACATGGCTGTGCAGGAATCCTGGCAGAATTTAAATTTATGGGAAGCCGGGGGTGGGAGAGCTCCTCCTCCCCACCCCTTTCCAATATGGCCACGCCTCTTTCCAGATGTCATGCCAGATTGACGAGGCTTGGACAAGCTCATGGACATGTCAGAAAGGGGTGCCATGGAGAGGCTTTCCCGCCCCTTTCCAATGTAGTTCTGCCCCTTTCCAAGAATTGTGATATCATAATGCCCTAAAAGGGGTGTGGCCATGTTACAAAGAAGCAGGAGCTGAGGAGAGCCTTTTTGTTCCTGCCTTTTTGTTTCTGACATGGTCTTATCCCTTACCAGAAGGGTCGGGGATAAGCTGGTGCCAGGGAATGCAACCACACCTTCTTGCCTCCTCCCAGTGCCCTTGTAGTTGTGCTGCGGGTGCCAGGGGGCAGCAGGATTGTGCTGGGGGTGTCCACAGACAGTATGGCTGGGCTGAGGATGAAGGGATATCAGAGGAACAGGCATCCTCTCCCAGTATTTGGACCAAGATTACTCTAATGGTGCCAGTGGGGACTATTTATTTTATTTATTTTACTTGTATTGATTTAAACTTACATGCTGTCCTTCCCAAATCGTGTCAGAGTGGCTTACAATTAATAAAAACCCGTAAAACACATTCTTTTAAGGCTCTTCAAACCTGCAGGCCAAGAAGCTCTAGCAAAGTGACTTCTGCGGGAACAGGATGGAGCCACGCCTCTTCTAACCCCCCTTCCCCTGTCTCTGTTTCAGAGACGCGCCGCCGGATCATCTACGAGTACCACCGTGCAGAGCTGGACACCAGCAAAGTCACCAGCATGTCGGCTGTTGAATTCACCCCGCTGCCAAGTGAGTAGTGTATGATAGGCAGGCTCGGTGGCTACCCTGGCCTGCTGCCACCCCTTCCCTCCTTTGGGCCAGCTCAGTGCTCACAATTGGGGCTTGTCTGCCCAAAGAGCTTTGCCTTGAGTTTACCCAACATGCTCAGCTCCTAAGAAAACTCATCCCCCGGTAACTCAGCAGGAGCTACTGCATGGACTGGGAGGTGTGTGCCCTCCAGCATTGCATTTCAGTGAATTTGGGGTGTGCCTCAAAACAGCTGCAGTTGTGTTGCCTGTGAGTTGAATGTACATGGGGTGTGTATTGTGTTAATTTCTGTGCCTGTATGGACTGCACAGCTGCAGGATGTATGTATTGCATGGACACCCGGGGTCTCAGACTGCTTGCTTTATAGAAATGGTTCTCCAAGCATTTTTCAAACCACACACCTCCTTCCTCTTGTTTGTGGTACTCAAGGCCCTCCCTCCTTCCCTCCCTCCCTCCACATACACCTTGCCCTTCTCTCCCTCCCACCCTCCTGTTACTTCCCCCCCTCTCTCTCTTGTCCTCTGACTCTCTCCCCTCCTTGCTACCCCATCATTTTGGAAATTCACCCTAGCTCAGTCAGAGTAGAGCTAGAGATTTGCCAGCTGTGCTCCTTCTCCCACCTGCCCAAATACTGTTACCCCCTTGTCCCCAGGAGGTGTGAAGTTACATGGCAGCCTTTTCTGGGGTGGTTCCCTTTACAGGCAAGAGAGACTGGGGTCTTATGGTGCATTATAGAAATTAGTTTATGTACAGAGTTATATATTGAGGAATGGATAGGAAGCAGCCATGAGCACCTATGATGCTCCCCCAGGTACCACTGTGATCCCCCAAAATCCAAGACCACAGGGATTCCCACCCCAAAAGACTGTCTGCAACATTTCTTCCCAAAATTTCTGCTGCTGATTCCTTTGCCAAGCGCATACTAAAACTGTCTTGCCATTGCTCCAAGCAACACCTCCCCTATTATTGTCCCTTCGCATACCTTAGTCAAAGACTCAGTAACCCAGTGGGTGACAAGCATCCCTGCACCCACCCAACTTTGCACATTCCAAAGGAGGCTGGGACAGAAGACCCGTATAGAGTCCAATGGTGGTGGGGAGAGGAAAATGTATTTTTAAAATAAATTTAGTTTGAATATACATTCATTTTAATGAAATTAGTAATTAAAACAAATGTAGAAACATTTATTTTAGTTTCTAATTTAACTAAAATAAATTGCACACCCCTTCTTAGAATACTTAGTAACACAAGAACTAGCAGCCTCAGTCAGACCAATAGCCCATCTATCCAAGTGTCTTGTCTCCTGACACTAATTAGTGCTGAATGTTTCCAGGAGATGTCAGGCCACTTCAAAACAAATCCATCCCCTGCTGTTCACGTCTCGCTCCCACTGTTTAGGGGGCGCTCTGAGCATGAGGCTACATCCCTGACCACCTTGGCTAATACTAATGACTCTGTCTTCCCTGAGTTTATCAATCCATGTTTGAACACATTTGTATTCTGGCCTTCGCAACATCCTGTGGCAGGGAGTTCCATGGTGTCATGTGAAAAATGACACACACCCTGGTTTGTTTTAAGCCTGCTGCCTGTCAATTTCATAGGGTTTCCACTAAGTCTTGTATAACGAGGCAGCGGGTGAAAACAGATATAACACTAACTCCACTTTAACACTATTTTAACATTTCTTATGCATGCTGCAGGGTTGCATTGGTGCCCTATGCAGAAATGTTAAAGTGGTGTTAAAGTGGAGTTAGCGTTATGTCCATTTTCACTCAGAGAAAGCAAATGACAGCTCCCTATTCGTGTCATCCGCTGTGTACACAAGTCCACGTGCTGTTCACAGGCTCATTATACCAGCAATAGCCACAGGCCCACGCCAAAGCGATTCACAATTGCCCTATCACCATCCCTTTGAATTAGAGATCATGGTGGGGGAGGAAAGCAGAGAAACGCATGTGGGCATGAAAACTAGCAGAGGGAAATAATGCGCTCTCTGATTTGGTGAACGGCAGCCACAGGCTTGGTGCTAGCTTCCCCCTCACTTACCTACTTGCTGCTGACGTACCATGACCACAAGCTGCAGCCCTCTCACTACTGCCTCAGCACTGTTCCTCCCACCCAGCTGTGTCCATGCCAGGGCGATTCCCTGTCTGATCAGCAGCACCCCTGCTGTTCCAGTGCTGGGGAAACCAGGCTCACGCCCAGCTCTGTTAAGACACCTTAATCCTGCCTCTCAGGCCTGGGGAATGAACACGAACACACACACACACACACACACACACACACACACACACACACACACACATACATACACCTCCTAATGAACTTTGTTCCTGTCTGAGAACACATGCTGCTATTCTAATCCTCGGGCTAGAGAGTAACCAAAGTAATGAGTAGAGAGTAATTCTGACACCTTGTTCCCAATGAATGGTACTCCTGTTATCCCAGTCCTACAGACCTGCACCCCAATGCATACGTAGCCCATCTCTGCTAATACACCTCATTCCGAGTTAATAGCACCATCTGCTCTTCCAGTCCTGGGGACCCCTGTATTCTCCACTCCTGCCAATGCAGCTTGTTCCTGGCATGCATCCTTCCACCCCACATACCCTGCCACTCTAATAGTAGCTGTACTCACTTACATTATTGGTGCTACATGGCTATTCACAAGATCTGAGAACCAGCAAGCCCTGTGCCTCCATGATCTAGATCTGGAACCTTCAGTCATGATGAGTGGAGCTAAGTGCCTGTGTGTGTGAGGAGTGCAGGGCTGGGATGGCGTGGGGATGAGGGGTAGGGGTGAGCTGCAGCTCAGCACTGATGGGCATCTTGAATGAGGGTATCGCAGGGTCCCTGCTTGCTCACCATATGTCCTCACAGGGTTAGGGCCCAATTATGCAGTCTCTTTGGGGTATTCGCTCTCACAGTCCATTTATTCACCCAATCTCCACCTGTAATCTCTCTCTCCCTGTTCAGTGCCACTCACGCCCCCATCTCTGTATTCACAATGGTCCACTCTCAGTGGTTTCCAGTGTTCCAGCTGCTCCCTTAAGTCCCGGTTACTCTCAGTTCTCTAAGCCAGGCTCCCCAGCTCTGGCTAATCCCAAAGTCCATACAGCCCGTAACCCTCTGGCTTTAGCTTCTTGCAGGTGAGCTCTCTCACTGTCTCTGCTTCCCCAGCAGTCTCCCAAGCGCCTTGGCTTTGCCTCTTCCAGTGAGAGCTTCCTCCCAGGTCTTGCTCATCTGCTCTCCTCTCTGTGAGTCCCCCTGTCTGGGCTCAGTCCTCACACCAACAAGCCAGCTGTCCTGCCCTGCGTCAAAACCCCTTTTTACCTCAATGACTGGATGGTCAGCATTGGGGCCGCCTGCGTTCTCCACCAGTTGTGGCAGGGCTGGCTTGCCCTGGTGTAACTCTCTGCAGGATGTGGGCCCAGTCAGTCTCCACT
This sequence comes from Sphenodon punctatus, assembly GCA_003113815.1. Taxonomy (NCBI): domain Eukaryota; kingdom Metazoa; phylum Chordata; class Lepidosauria; order Sphenodontia; family Sphenodontidae; genus Sphenodon; species Sphenodon punctatus. Next base: position 2,062,022 of record QEPC01011736.1, read on the forward strand.
CTGGGGAATCACCCAAAGTCTTTATTTATTCATTCAGTCTGTCTACTTTAACAAGTCTCTATATACATATACCCCACTCAGCATTCCCTTAGGCTCTTTTTATACGGGCCGCATGGGTGTGTGTGTGCGGGTACAGTGGGTGGTAGCAGGATACAGATGGGTAAACACTGGTGCACACCAATCTCCACCCACCTCCACCCATCACCCACACACGGCACAGCCGCTGTTTTTGCCGGTTGCTCTGTGCGTGGGTGATGGGTGGAGGTGTATGTGTGTTCTGCGGGAGCGCGCATGCACGCCCACCCACTGCAGCGTGTACTGGGTGTTCATGTGTGGGTGCTGCCCATGTAAAAAGGGCCTTAGTATTCCCTGTGTCTCTGTTTGACAGTCTGGGTTCTCTGGGTTATACTCCCCACCGTATCCCAGCAGAATCCTCTTAGTTCAGGCAATGCCCTCCTCGGCTTACCCCTTTCTTTCTAGCTACTTCTTAAAGGGCCCATGGACCACAGTGACTCTGCTCTGTTACAGAGGGGAACCCAGGACTGGGATAGTGAAGGGTGGGTGTCTTCATGGGGCTGCCCAAGGAGGACAAAAGGAACAGTTTACCCTTGGCCCCCAAATGAAACTGGAATGTAGGTTCAAATGTAGCAGATGGTGGAATAAAGGACCCTAAATGGAACTCTGTCCCAGGCCTCTAGTTGGGGTTGTGTCTGAAGGTTAGGATGGATGGGCCCCTTTAGTAGGATGGATGGGCCCCTTTAGTAGCACTGGTTTATCGCAACGTGGTTTGCAAGCAAGGTGGAATAGGCTCTGTAAACAAATCAACGCCACCCCCCCCCCCCAGCAGCTCCAGCAACCTGCCAGCATGTGTCACACAGGACCCAGTTCAATAGATACATTTAGCATGTGAGATCCCAGGAACAGGGCTATGTTCTTGGCAGAGTCCATAATTCCAAGCAGAGAATAAACCTGTCCTGGGTGTACCGAGGTTATGCATTAAACACTCCCCCCTGGGTATTTTATGACAGTCCCAGCAGTTGGCAGAGTCTACTGCAAAGCTGGTCGTAAATAAGGATTCCACCATGGGGAAAAAAAACGTTCCTAAGACTTTTCTGTGACTGCTGCTTTTTCCCCCTTCCATGGCTGTGGGGGGAATTGAAAGCAACTCATCAGGAGAAGCTAATGGGAACATACTTGGTTGCTTTCTGTCTGGCTGGGGACGGGAGCAGTTCTGATCCAATGTTAGGGCACAGATGGTTCAGATATAAAGGAACTCGACCTCTTCCCTGGTGGATGCTTGTCTGCACCCCATAAAATCACCACCCATTTCAGCATGGTTAGTAAGGAGAAGACCAGAATTGGAAGAGTAGACAGAGTGTGTAGGATTGAGGGGCATCAGCAGAGCTAGGGAGTGGAGGGAGGGGGTAACCCAGGGCTGGAATAGCAGGAAGGCTGCATGTCAGGATTGAGGGGTTTTGGCAGAATTGTGTGTGTGCAGGAGACCAAGAATGGAATAGTTGGTGCAGGGGTAATAATATGGAAATAAGGACCATCAGCAGAGCCCTGTGTATTGCTGGGGAGCCTCAGGCTTGAATAGTTGAAAGGAACCATGGATTAAGATTGAGGGACATCATCATAGCAGTGTATGAGACGTCCAGGGTTGGGATAGCATGAGGGTGAAGGGAGAGGAAACAGCTCAGGATTGAGAGGCATCTTTTATGGAGGGAGGGCAGGAACCCATGTTCACTGTATTTTCTCCATTGGCAGCAATGGGAAAAGCACAGTGAACGTGGGTCCCTGATAGGGGGGAGTCCAGGGCTGGGATAGTATAGGGAGGGGCAGAGGCTGCAGGTCAGGATTGAGGAGCATCGTGTATGGGGGGAACCCAGGGCTGTGAGTCAGCTGGCAGAGCCATGTGTGTGGAGTCCAAGACTGGAATTGTAGGATGGAGGAGATTGGGGGTTGGGATTCAGAACCACCAGCTGAGCTCTAAAGCAAATCCAGGGCTGGATCAGCAGGGTGTTCTGCCAGCCAGAGCAGAGGTGAATCAGCAGAGCTCTGAGGGCCCCAGGAGTAGATGAATATTATTAGCATTAACACGGTGCCAAGGATGTTCTTGATGCTTTACAGCACTGGAGCAGTGGAAAGTGCTGTTCTCTGCGGTGATGTGCTGGACGGGATTGTGCGGGGTTGTGGGTGGGAGGATGGCTTGTTAAAACTGCTGCCAAAGCTGATTCCTCACCTCTATGGGGATTCCTCTCCCCCTGCCTTTGGATTCTTTTAATCGGTCCCCTCCAGAGATGATGACAAGCAAACGATTCCCCCCTCCTAAGCCAAACACTGGGTTATTCTGTGGTGTGTGGTTTTTTTGTTGTTAGGAACAAAGTGCAAACATTTCCAGCTAGTGCAGCTGAGATTTATTTGTGCGGCTTCCTTCTTTCCTTGGTTTTCAGAAAGGCATCTCCTTTAAACAGGAAACACTGCAGCCCCGGGACTGGTGAAGAGGAGAAAATTTGTTGAAGGCCCTTGTTAAAAATATTTAGCCAACCCATTGCCGCTGGTAGAAAGATGCAAACTTGGTTTGGAAATTCGGCAGCCAAAGCCAGGGGTTTAGTGTGATTCAAAGTAGGACTGGGTATCTGGTGGGTAAGCAGACATCTCCAGGGTTGTAAGAGTTAGTGCTACCAAATTTGGGGGGGTAGGGGTGAAGATATAAATAATTCAGGGCAAAAGCCTGTCTCCAGCAGGAGGAGAGAGACAATGGTGATAAAGTATTTAATACAAGACATATTTGAAAAGGTGGAAGGACCCGGGTATATTTGGCCTCGAGAAAGGACCGTATGGAGTAGAGCAGAAATTCCTTAACTCTGAGTCAGGCCCCGAGTGGGATCATGCCATCTGTGGGCGTGGTCACAATCCCTATTGATATTGGATATAAGAACTTAAGCATTAGATTTTGGGTCAGAGCAATGGTCCTTCTAACCCAGTATCCTGTCTCCAACATTGGAAGCTTTGGTTGTGATCCGTTTCCTACTATTCACTCCCAGCCCCCTGACAGTTGGTGGTCTCATCCACTGGCCAATGTGACTAATAGCCATTTATGAACCTACCCTTTAAACCCAGTTATGCTTTAGGCCTTTACAGCATTCTTTGGCAATGAGTTCCATGGGCTAATTCTACTTTGTGTGAAAAAGTGTTCCCTTTTATTGGTTTTAAATCTGCTGCTGGTGGACTTGAGTGTCCCCTAGTTCTGTCATCTTGAAAGAGTGTAAATAGCAGCTCCCTATTTACTTACTCATGATTTTGTAAGCTTCTATCAGACCTCTCCTCAGTCATCTCTGCCCTATGCTGAAGAGCCCTGACCTATGGAGCCTCTCCTCATACAGGAGCCGTTCTATCCCTGTGGTCATCTTTGATGCCCTTCTCTGCACTTTTGGCATGGCTTTGTTGCTGTCTAGGGTCATAAAATTATACTTAAGTCTCAAAATAGGGTCACTCAGGCAAATATGTTGGGTACAACTGAACTATCTCTGCTGTCTGTGTCTTCCCTGCCTGCTGCATCTGCACCTGATCTTGGAGCAAACTCTCTATTGAGAATGCCTGCCCTGATAGCATCTTGTTCTGATCCCTTTCTCTGTTTTGCAGCCTGTCTCCAACACCAGAGTTGCGAAGTGTGCGTGACCTCAGAACTGACTTTTAACTGCAGTTGGTGCCATGTCCTGCAGAGGTAATGTTGAAAGGTTTCTCCTCTAGATTTTCTTGTGGCCCAAAAGGATCTTATTCCAACCCCAGGCCCTGCCTACATAGGCATGGGCACTGGGAGCAGAGACAAGATGTTAGATTTGCACTCTTCCAGGTTCCTGCCTGGCCCTGGTTCTTCTGAGCCCTTTGTGGGGGTGGCAGGGGCAGGGCTATGTCAGAAAGGGGGCAGAGAGCCACTTCACCCTGTTCCTGCCAAAATGACCATGCCCCTTTTCGAATGTCATGATGTCACAACACTTGAAAAGGGTGGGAGTTACATTGGGAAGGGGCAGGAAAGGCCATTAGTGCTGCCTCTTTCCGATGAATCTCCCGTCCAGAGTAAATTCTGCCCGCACAGGGATTTGGAAATAGCTTTGGCATGTCTGAGTTTGCTCATGCCTAAGCTAATGGAACTGATGTGTTTAATGTGGTGCGCCAAAGACACCTTCTCTTAGGGTGTAATCACACGTGCAGCAATTATCTGGATTTTTTAAAACTGGTTCTCAATAGTTCGCTGTTAACAAGTCCTGTTGCATTCACATGCATGCCATACCGATTTTAAGTACAGCGAAATAATGCATTCAGACCTTCTTGTAGTGCGTGCTTACCCGGCTGCTCAGTACGGTTCAGTTACAGGAAGTGGCCTGTGGGGAGCCAGAAGGTTGCTACTTTGTAGCAAAGTACAACTTTGCTACAACCTTTGCTGCAACTTTGCAAACTTTGCAACAACCTTTGCTACAACCTTTGTAGCAAAGGTTGCTACTTTGTAGAATCAGGGAGTAAAGAGGGAGAGCCTGAGGCTGCTGGAAAGAAGCCCCTCGCATTCTCTCCCTGGTTTCTTTCCGGTATCCCGCTGCTGCTACTGCTGCAGCACTACGGTAGAGGCAGAGGCAGATGATTGAAAGTCCCTTGGAGGGAAGAACTTTTTTGGGGAGAAGCATGGAGGGGAAACATGGAGGGGAAGAACTTTTTTGGGGAGAAGCTGGCTGCAGCCTGCACCCAGCGAGGCAACTACAGGGCTCCAGCTGGTCTCACTGCTTCCGGTAGGGGCAGGAGTAAAACAGCGCACTTGGAAAGCACGGTTGCATTCACATCAGAAAAGATTACACACTAGTTAAAACCAGTACGATGTTGCTTTCACACTGCTGTTAAGTGCGGATTTATTGAAAACGGACAGCAAAAAGGTAGGTTTGAGTAGCTTTTCAACACGCATTGCTTTAGTGCGATATTGACTACATTTAATCGAATTTAGGTGTTCAGACAGGCATGAAACATTCGGTTTTTTTTTAAAATCGCACAAATCAGAACGTCTGAATCCCCCCTTAGCCCCTTCTAACAACGTTGCATAGATAAACCCACCTCTTTGTAAGTATTCTAAACACATGCACCTGCAACTTTTAAATGTTGTGATCCCTATACACCCCTCTCTTTACCTCCTCCCCCCTTGTAAGCCTCTCAGGGCAGGGGCCTGTCTCTTCAGCGCCAGGCACACTGCTGGCCCATTATTATTACCATTATTTATTAAGCTTTAACCTAGGGGTGAGGAACCTCCAACTCTGGGCCAAATCCAACCTATGGCTGTTTTTATTTGGCCTCTTTCCAATTCCTGGATCAGGCCCATAGACCCTCAAGCATTGAAAGAGTGAGCTCAGGGGAAGGGAGCAGAGATGAGAGCCTGTGCTCACAGATAAAGAGACGGATCCATGGCACACATCAGAGGTGGCCAGACTTCCGGCACATGCAATCCACTTGATCCATTCATCAGCCTGAACTGAACTATACTACCAGGACTCCTCCTGCTGGATCTGGCACTGCACGCCAGGATGCCTCCTGCTGACTCCCAGCTCCAGGACACCTCAGCAATTGGTCTCAGGAGTGAAGAGGAGTACCACTCCCCTTTAGAGAGCCTTCCCCACAGGCCGCTGTACTGGAGGAGCTCTCTTAGCCCGTGTGCTCCCTAGAAACACTCCCTGGGGCCTTGGCCCTGCTCTTTTCCTCGGAGGTGATCTCTGAGGGGCTGGTCCCCCTAACTACACTGTGATCTACTGGAGACTAGCTTGTGATCCACCAATGCTGGAGACCTACTATGCCTGTCCCCTTCTGCCCCCTCCCCTTTTCTATTCCCTTGGTACAGGGATCTGTCTCTATAATCATGATTGTTCAGCACCAAGCACATTTCTGGCACTATATAAATAACAATTATTAATAATAATAACTTCTGTCTGGCTCAAGGAGCTTGTACTAATTTACAAAATGGCCCATGAGATGGGGGATTGGGAGAAGGTTCCTCATCCCTGCTTTAGCCTCAAGACCACCCTTCCTCTCTAGCCCGTAAACCAAGATCTGCCTTTGGTTGAATGCTGCAGGAGCGAGCCTGGGCAGCACAAAAGAGCTTAGGAACCCTGCTGGCCTCCTGTGACTGAAATAGCTTGTAACTGGCAACAGAGCCCTCCCAACAGCCAAGCCCTCTTGCCCACTGAAATGTGCCGAGTCCGTACCCACAGGGTTCACCTCTTTGTTGCTAGAGCCGTGAGCTGGCACGGTTTATTATTATTATTTTCTACATGTTGCTTTTCCTGTGCAGATGTTTCTGGAGAAAGAACGAAGGGTTCATTGCAGTTCCCTGGCACAGAGTTGAGAGGATGGAAATTCAAACTCACTGCAGGCAGATAGATACTTTCCAACTCTCCTCTCCTCCAAGAGGCAGAATCAAACCCCCTACTCCCCACCCCGAGGAGAAAAGTGGGGCTTTTTCCAGCACAGCTGTTCTGGAATCCATGGGGACCCCCTTCCACCCGACCTTTCTGATGCTCCACCACAGATTTATTTCTTACATTTCTTTGTCCGTGTGTCCATGTGTATCATGGCTCCTCTGGGAATTCTCACGCTGATTAAATCATATGCTACGTGCCACCCACGTAGAGATAGTCAGATCGTCTTTACTAGCTGTATATTTTTCAGAGAATGTACCCGTTTTCAAAAGAACATCCTCTTCCCACATAGATGCTCCAGTGGGTTCGACCGATACCGTGAGGAGTGGCTCGTGTACGGCTGTGCTCAGGAGGTAAGACACTTTCCACGTGGACAGAGAATATGACTACTTCCACAGCCCCAGCTTCTCAGCCAAGGGGGAGTTCTATTGATGAGTAACTTCTCTGAAGCTTTCTTGTTGCGGGATTTGGTTGTCACTGGAATTTTGAGAGCTACTTCTTACGGTGCATTTGCACAGGTGGATTTGGCCTCCTGAAGACAGAGGTGGGAAATTTCCCGTTCACTGCAGGTCAAAATTCCCTAGGAGTTTTCCACGGTCCTTGTGATCATAAGAACTGCCACTCTGAGAAGGGCTGATGGAACAGCGAGTTTAGCATCCTCCTCTCTTGGCAGACCAGTCAGACCAGTGACTACACTAGTCTGATATCCCTGGTACCATGGGATAGATATATGGTCCATAGAGTACAGTATCTTATCTCCCTGAAAGGCACCAGGTGATCCATCTAATCTTATGTCCTGTTTCTGTCCTTAAAACAAAAGAAGTGCCATACTGAATCAGACCAAAGGTTCATCAAACCCAGTATCATGTCACTGACAGTGGCCATCATCAAATGCTTTAGAACAAGAGTAGGGAACCTTGGGTCCCCAGAGGCTTCCCCACACCCCCCCTACAGGCTACTCCAAGCTGCAGAATTCCATGGAGGCATGGATCAAACTCATGGCAGAGGAAGGTTCCCCACTCCTGTTTTAGAAGATGTGCAGATACAGGGGAAATAGTGGAATGATCCATTCTGTGACATGCACCCCTAGCTTCCATCAACCAGAGCTTTTGGGACACCCCTGAGCATGAGGTGGCATCACCTGACTGGCTAAAACCAGATATGACAGCAGCCCACTTAGACCTACTTTGCCCCATGGGCCGCTTTCACATTTGGTTCATGGCCACCAGATGTTGAACCAGGGTATCCTGAGTTGCGTTGGCAGCTAGCCTGGGCTCTCATCTTGGCAACCAGCCTAAGTAACAGCCCGGGCTAGGACCTGCCTGACTGGAGCAAAGCAGGCCGTCATGGAGCTTACATGTCTGGATCTGGGCTGGGCTGGTCTGCTGACCCAGGCTGCCTCCACCATGGCCGGCCGCCATTGGCCACCATGACTGGCCGTCATGGCAGGGGGTGTGGCACTGGGCATAGAGTGGTGGCAGGGCTGGCCAGCCACACATTCTCCGTTCTTCCCGCCCCAAGGCTGTGTTACTGTCGGTCCGGTTGGGAACGTGTGGTTTGTGCGTGCACTTTGTCCACCTACGCTGACTTGTCCTGGGTTAGCCCGGGCTGCGGCAGCCTGGCCATCAGTTGTGCCTTTACCTTGTCTTGGCTAACAGCCATTGATGGACCCATTTCCATGCATTTGCTTAATTTGTTTTTGAACCCAGTTGTACTATTGCCCTGCACACCATCCCAAGGTAATGAGTTCCACCAGGTTAATTATACACAGTGTGTGAAAACACCAGGTTTGCTACAGGAAAAAAAGTTGATGCAGTAACTCTGTGTGTGTCCCCCTAACAACTTTGATCCTACTGGCCAATTTCAACCAAATTTGGCAGAGGATCCCAAAGAGAAGTACAGCCACAAAATTTCATACTAAATAGGTGCACCCAGAGGGGAGATATGATCCAGGGGGCATGGCAAGTGAGGCAGTTGCCCTGGGCCCCTCAACTTTGGGTATTTTTAAATAGATGCAGGGGTGCACAGCCCTGGAGCAAGTGCAGAGGTGCCCCATGTCTGCTTGCTTGCGGCTGCACCTTGGACCCTTTGTGGGGGCCCTGTAGGAAGTCATCCCTACCCTTGTCACTGCTACTGCTTTCCCTGAGGAGTCACTCTCCGCCATCACTGCCATTCCTGAGGCTCGTAGTACTGACGACAGCATCCTCTCAGGAGCAGCAGCAGAGGAGTCCTGGAGACTCCCTCAGGAGCTGTGTAGAAGTGGCAGTAGCAGCAGTGGAAGCCCTGGAGATACCCCCAGGAGTGATGGCGGCAGCATCTTGGGACCCCCTCAGGAGTGGCAGAAGCCAGGAACTTCTTGCCAAGCCTGCTGCTTGCCCCATGCTTAGTTTGTTTAAAAAAAAGAAAAGGAAAGAAAGAAAGAAGAATTGCCAGAGTCCAAGCCTGCCCCAGAAGCCACGTCTCCCAGCCCAGAGTTTGTCAAAGCTGGGAAATGAATCCTGTTCTCCCGCTAGCAACCCAATCACTGGACTAACCTGCCTCTTTACATCTGAATATAAAACAGAAGTTCCTGAGATGTAATTTATATGATGGCTGGCATAGGGAATGAGGCAGGGAAGTCTTTAATGTTAGCCAAATAAACTGTCCATTTGTTTTCTGGTTTTCATTTCCAACCTCAAAATGGCCAACATTGGCCTTTTCCTGGTGTAACAGGGCACCCCTTGGAGTGAAGTCTTTTTCAGGAACCATACCCCAATGAGATCAGCCCACACAGGATCTTCAGCTTAATGTTCTTTATTACAGTATTCAACCCTTCACCAAAATATACATATACACAGTCCTCCACTCCACTCTCCACTGCTCAATCATCAACCCCTCTGGGTACCTTTATCATTGGTCCTGGCCAGACACAATCCCTCCTTTGTGTAGCCAAAAAATCCCATTTACTATTCAGTGTCACCATTGAGATCAGCAGTTAGCCAGTCCTTGGCTCTCCCCACTAAATCCCTCTGTCCTCCTTGGTTTGTCCTTTCAGTCAGAGGAGAGGACATGCGAGGACTTAGCTGAGGGCGAACACTTCTCTTCATCCCCTGACAACCCTTTCACCCCATTTGATGAAGACCTCGCTACTCCCACCTCTTCCCTCTTCATTGACAGCCTGACAACAGAAGGTATGACCGCTGGAGAGGGCAAATGGCTTGGGGCAGTGGCAGCATGAGCAAGAGGCCACAGGTTAAATGGCACTACGCTTGTGTTCCTAGTACAACTACAAGAGAGACCTACCACTCTTAAGGCCTAGCACAGTGTGTCCCAAAGTGTTGCTAACACAGCACTAGGGTGTCACTCCCTGCACCTGAGGCAAGCACTGAGGACAGATAAACAGAAGGGGATGCTGCTACAAACCTCCAGTCAGCACATAAAGAGCAGGCTGTGGGAGGGGAGTTTGGATGGGAAAAGGGTGTTTGGGGTGGGTAGTCTGGGTGGGAACAAGAAATTTGGTGAAAAGACAGGCCAGGGATGGGAGGATGTCACTAGTGCCGGCCTTAGAAATGATGGGACCTAGGGCAGGGGCTGGGATGGAAAATGTGGAAGAGTAGTGGGCAGGGTTGTTGGGGCAGGTAGGGGAGGGAAGTTGTGAATACCTCAGAAAGTGCCTGCCCTAGGAGTGGTGCAGCAGGGCCCTGGATGCCCTGCTGTCGCTGCTCCTGCGGGGCTCTGGGAACACCATTGCCACTCTGAGGGGAGCCCCCTCCCCTCACTGCTGCCACTCCTGAGGAGCCCTGCTGCTGTTATTATTATTATTATTAAACATTTATAAAGCGCCAGTTGCAACCTGGCGCTGTACAGAACATACAATCAGATGCAGTCCCTACCTGTGGCTTACAATCTAAAAGACAAGGAGGGGGAGACAAGGAGAGGGGACAGCGGGAGAGACATGGGAGAAGACAAACAAACATTCAGGCGGATGCGAAGTCTCAGGTGCGTGTACTTGGCTTGGTTACAAGGTGGTCGGTAGCAGCAGTCAGCAGAGGAGGGCTGACAGTAAGAGCAAGGGGAAAGACTAGAGGGCATTGGGAAAGGCAGCATGGAAAAGGTGGGTCTTGAGGAGGGATTTGAAGGAGCGGAGGGAGGAGGCAAGGCGGATGTCGGCAGGGAGGGAGTTCCAGGCATGCGGGGCAGCGAGGGAGAAGGGACGAAGGCGGTTGGGCGAGCAGGAGAAACGAGGGAGAGCGAGGGAGGGGACAGAGGAAGAGCGGAGAGCGCGCGCAGGAGTGCGTAGGGCGATTAGGTCCGAGAGGTAAGGGGGAGCTTGGTCATGGAGCGATTTGAACGTGAAAACCAGGAGTTTGAACAGGATACGTTCAGGAAGGGGGAGCCAGTGAAGGGAGAGGAGGAGAGGCGTTACATGGTCGAAGCGACGGGCAGAGTGAATGATCTTGGCGGCAGAGTTTTGGATCGCAACAAGGGGGGACAGGTGGGAGCGAGGGAGGCCAGCAAGGAGGAGGTTGCAGTAGTCGAGGCGAGAGATAACCATGGCATGAACAAGGATTTTGGCCGAGGAGATAGATAGAAAGGGGCGTATGCGGGCAATGTTGAGGAGAGCGAATCGGCAGGATTTGGCCACAGAGTCAATGTAAGGTTTAAAGGAGAGGTGCGTGTCAAAAATGAAGCCCAAGCTGCGGGCACGGAGAACAGGACGGATGGTGACCCCATCAATGCAGACGGTCAGGTCAGAGGGAGAGGAGGGGGATGGAGGAAAAATGAGGAGTTCAGTCTTGGCCATGTTCAGTTTGAGTTGGCGTCGGGACATCCAGGCGGAGATATCAGAGAGGCAGTCGACGAGGCGTGAGCGGATAGAGGAGGAGAGAGAGGGGGTAGAGAGATAGAGTTGGGTGTCATCAGCATAGAGATGGTATTGGAATCCGTGGGAGGCAATAATTTCGCCAAGGGACAGGGTGTAGATAGAGAAGAGGAGAGGGCCAAGGACAGAACCTTGGGGAACCCCAACCGAGAGGGGAAGGGAGGGGGAGGTCGACTCGGGGAGGGAGACATTAAAGGAGCGGTCAGAGAGGTAGGAGGAGAACCAGTCAAAGACAGAGCCACGGAAGCCCAAAGAGTAAAGCGAGTCCAAGAGGAGCGAGTGGTCGACAGTGTCAAAGGCAGCAGAGAGGTCAAGGAGGACAAGAACGGAGTAGTGGCGCTTCGATTTAGCGACAAGTAGATCATTGGTGATCTTGGCCAGGGCAGTTTCAGTAGAGTGGAGGGGGCGGAAGCCGGACTGGAGAGGGTCGAGGGAGGAGTTGGCAGAGAGGAGGTTCAGGCAGCGGGAGTAGACGACACGTTCCAGGAGCTTCGAAGCAAAGGGAAGGAGGGAGACCGGCCGGTAACTAGAGGGATCGAAAGGGTCCAGGGTAGGCTTTTTGAGGATGGGGGAGACAGTGGCATGTTTGAAGGCAGAGGGGAAGGAGCCTGTGGAAAGGGAGAGATTGACGACATGCAGAAGGGGGGGAGCGACAGTGGGAGCAATAGAGGTCAGGAGGCGGGAGGGGATCGGGTCAAGGGGGCAGGTGGAGGGGTTGGATGAAGAGAGAAGAGCAGAGATTTCCTGGAGAGAGGCAGGAGGGAAGGATGCGAGGAGGGAGGGGGGCGGGGGGGGGAGGGAGGCAATATCCCGACGGATCTTGTCAATCTTGGAGGTGAAGAACGATGCAAGATCCTGAGCAGCAAGGGAAGAGGGCGGAGGAGGGCAGGGGGGTTTGAGAAGGGAGTCGAAAGTAGAGAAAAGGCGGCGAGGGTCGCGGGAGAAAGATTCGATCCTAGAGGCATAATAGCGCTGCCTAGCTAGGGAGATAGCCGAGGAGAGGGAGGAGAGGGAGAATTTGTAATGGAGGAAGTCAGGGAGGGAGCGGGATTTGCGCCAGAGGCGTTCGGCAGCCCGGGCGCAGGAGCGGAGGTAGCGGATGGCAGGGGTAAGCCAGGGGCGGGGGTCGAGGGGGCGGACGGGGCGAGCAGAGGGGGGGGCAAGAGAGTCAAGGGTCGAGGAGAGAGAAGCGTTGAGAGCAGAGACAGCAGAGTCAGGGGAGGAGGAGGCGAAAACGGGGGGGAGAAGGGGGGAAAGATGTGCGGCAAACTCCGAGGGAGTAAGGGCCTGCATATTGCGGAAGGGGCGCATAGAGGGGGAGGCGGAGGGGGGTCGGTGGGAAAGGCTGAAGGAGCCGAGGAAGTGATCAGAACTAGGGAAGGGGTCAAAGGAGAGGTCAGTTAGAGAACAGTTTCGAGTGAAGACGAGGTCGAGGGAATGGCCGTCAGTATGAGTGGGGGAGTCGGTCCAGAGTCGGAGATTAAAGGAGGAAGCGAGAGAGAGAAAGCGGGAAACAGAGGGGGCGGAGGGCGTGTCAACGTGAATGTTGAAATCACCAAGGATAAGAGTGGGGATATCATCGGAGAGGAAGAAGGTGAGCCAGGATTCAAAGTCCGGGAGGAAAGAGGAGAGGGAACCCGGGGGGCGGTAGATGACAGCAACCCGAAGGTGTAGAGGGGAGTATAAGCGCACAGAGTGGGCCTCAAAGGAAGGGAAGGAGGAGGAGGGGGGAGGGGAGAGGGTTTTGAATTGGCAGTGCTTAGCAAGGAGCAAGCCCACACCACCACCCAGGCCCTCAGGGCGGGGGCGGTGAGAGAACGACAGGCCCCCGGAGGATAGAGCAGCCGGGGTAACAGAGTTGGAGGGCGTGATCCAGGTTTCCGTAAGAGCCAGGAGTTGAAAGGGGCGAGAGAGGAAGAGATCGTGGATGAAGGGAGCTTTAGCCACGGACGAGCGGCAGTTCCAGAGGGAGCAGGAAAAAGGCAATTGGTGTTTGGGAAGGCAGGGGATGCGGATGAGGTTGGGGGATGGGGAACGGACGGGTTTGGGCCTAGGGGGAATGGGCGTGGGTGAGGATAAGGGGTAGGTTGGCTGGAGAAAGGCTGCTGGTGAAGGGAGAGGGAGAAGGAGGGGGTGCGTGAGAGAGGCTAGAAGGAGGGAGGTGATAGAGGGCGAGGAGGCGAGGGAGGTATAGGGAGGCATCATAGGTATTACCTGTTCAGTATCGGGGGGAGTCCAGGCCTGCAGGTGTCGTGTGCGTGCTGTCAGGGGGGTGGCCCCTCGCTGTCCTCGCTCCGGCCGCACAACGGCCACAAAACGGCCAGCGCCCTTTTGTCGCCGCCCAAGGGCTGCCGCCCGCTGGGCGCGGGCGTGCACCTTTGGCTTGTGGCTATGGGGTGGGGCCCTGCTCACCTGGAGGGGCTTTCTGGGCGCTGCAATGCCTGCTGGGCCCTTCTGGGCGCTGCAATGCCTGCTGGGGGATTTCTGGGTGCTGCAATGCCTGCTGGGGGCTTCTGGGCGCTGCAATGCCTGCTGGGGGATTTCTGGGTGCTGCAATGCCTGCTGGGGGCTTCTGGGCACTGCAATGCCTGCTGGGGGAATTTCTGGGTGCTGCAATGCCTGCTGGGGCTTTCTGGCGCGGGCGTGCACCTTTGGCTTGTGGCTATGGGGTGGGGCCCTGCTCACCTGGAGGGGCTTTCTGGGCGCTGCAATGCCTGCTGTGAACCTCAGGAGTGATAGTAGTGGCTGTGGGGCTCCCAGGTCTCTACCACACTGCTCCTGAGGTTTCAGGGAAGCACTTCTGTTGGGCCCCCCACACAGTGCAGAGCCTGGTGTGACTGCTCTATCTGCCCCCACTGAAGGCTGGCCCTGGGTATCACACTGAGGTTGGGGCAGAAAAAGGTGGTACAGGCTTTGGAATTTGGAAATTTAATGGACCCAATGATGAATTTGCATCTGTAATTAGTATTACTGGTTACTGAACCTTCTCCCTCCAGCACCAATTGTGGGGTAGAGAAAATGTGTGGAGTGAAGTGATGGGGGGAATAGGGAGAATAGACAACCCTGGTATCCATAGTGATATGGGAAGCAGCATAAGCCCCCACTTCTCCCCTGACAAACATCTTGGACTATTTTCAATGCTTTTGTGCCCTTATACGCAGCCCCCAGCAGGGCCCCATTGTGCCAGACCATGCACAGAGACACAGCGAGACGTGCTCCTTGCCTTAAGAATTTAAAGTCTAAGCCAGGAGGTGGGAACCTTTCCCTTCAATGGGCCACTTTAAAACTTAGTACAAGTTCTTCTTTGACTGGGGCTCCGTGACTCACACCAATGGGGTTCTGCATCTGCGCAGTACCAGCCATTGGAAGCTTCTCTTAGCAGTTATCCGCATGCCCTCAGAACCCATGCCTGATTGGCCGCCATTTTGGCGGGCTGCTTGAGTCAGTATATAAGGCAGGGCGAGGCATTACCTCAGTTCCTTCCAACCACCAAGCGAGGCTGTTGAAGGAAGTTCTTCTCCTTGTAGTATCTTCTAACAAAGACTTTTACCTCAAGAAAACAGCTTGTTTACCATCTTCTTTAGTACTTGTTAAAAAGAAATCTTCTTTTTGACTCAAAAGTCCTGTTTCCTACCACCACCACCACCTTCCCTCCATGGGACAGGGAGGGAGACCAAGTGGCCTGCTGCTACAACATGCCGAACACTCCAAAGAAAGGAGGCTTCAAAAAATGTAAGTTCTGCCCTGTCTCCATCCCTCTCACGGACCCTCATGACAGGTGCCTCTTTTGTCTCGATGAGACCCACAAAACTCATGGCTGTCAGTCCTGTAGCAGTCTCTCGAAATGGACTGTGGGAAATCGTATAATGAGGCTTCAGTTCCACCTCACTGAAAGGGTGCTTCAGCCCCACAGCGGCTTCCCCACTCATTCTGACCGGGCTCTGACATCGCCATAAAGGACAGCCTCCATGCCTCCTTCTATGGGGGTTAAAGATTCATTACCTCAGCTACAAGCTTCTGTGCACAGGCACTCCGCACAGGAGACTGTCCCTGCACCGAGAATGGCCCCCACACCGGTCGCAACCATGGAACTGAAGGGCCCAACTGCACAGCATGACATCTCCGCACCAGCTCAAGCCCCAGTACAGGGAGAAGTCCCCGTACGGACAGATGCCTTCGCACCAAGGGATCCTTCCATGCAGACAACTACCACAGTGGCCACCGTACTGAGCATCATCTCTGCGCCGAGGGAGGCCCCCATACCGGGCACTATCCCTAAACCGAGGAACGCTCCCGTACTGACCACCCTTCCACATGCATTCGCTCAGGGTGGAACCTCCATACTGAGGCTTTCCCCCACACCGACAGCTTCCCCTCCAAAAAAGAAGAAAAAGAAGTCTGTGGTGTTTTCACCTTCCAAAAAGCGATCTTCCAGGAAATCTCCCCCCTCCCCTCAAATAAAAAGTGGAAAAAATCTTCAGATCCTGAACCTGGATCTAAGTGCTCAAAAAATTCTCATCGTTCTCCATTAAATTCTCCACATACGATGAACTTGAACTCACCCCAGCTTTGGCTATCACCAGCACGAGTGCCGGTGACTCCTACTATCTCTCTGAGAGCTTCAGCTAAAAACTCCCCTCACTTCTTACCAGAATCTTATTTGGATACTGATGATAGAATGCAGTGCAGTTCTCCTCAGTTTTTACGTCCATCCACACCACCGGAGTTTCCACAACCCAGACTTAGGAGTGTGATTTCTCAACCGTCAAAACCTCCTTACATGGAACCAAGTTCACCAGTGCATCATCCATGCTATCAACGGCCACAGGCACTGTACTGGCCTTCTCCTCGCTACCACCCCTACCAATGGGACCAGCTCTATTCAATGGACTATGACTATTTTCAGTATACTTCTAGGGGCACGAGACATCCATCCCCTGCACCATCGGCAGTGTTGGGCAGACCACCCACTCTTGCACCAACTGCTACCAACTCAGAAGATGTCTACAGGTCTCCACCTCAGAGACTCCTAGGACACACATTGCAAGGACTCAAAGAAATATTACAGCAGAGTATCCCAACCACAGCTACTGCAGCACATCTACCACAAACTGTGTCTATGCCACCACCTCTAACTCCAGCATGCTCAGCTTCCAGCATGCCTGTGTCTTCATCTGCTCCTCCTATCCTCAGAACACAACCTGCTGAGGTATCCAATTCCGCAACAGCTGCAGATCCAAAAACACCTTCACACTCAGGATTACGTGCATCGACTTCCTACACACGCAGCTTTTTGACAACTTCTGGTGGAGAGGGTTCCCAGATGTCTGAGGAACATAGGAAAGCAGAGCATTTTGATACTTCTAACAAGGACACTTCTCCTTCGATGCCATCCAACGAATCGGTGGACTCCATCTCGTGTCCATCAGACAATATATCAGACCCTGCTTAGCTGGTCTACTTGGAGGATCATGAGAAGTTCCAGCCTCTCATTGCAAAAATGTCAAAAGCCTTGAATATAAAAATGGTTTCAGTGGAAGAGGACGAGGAAGAAGATTCTGTTTATAAAATCTTACCTAAGCAAGCTTCTTTTAAATTAACCCTTCCCCTCTCAAAAAAGCTGATGAAGTAATCTAGGCTTCACTAGAAAACACAGTTAGTGATCTCTCCTGTGGATTCCCACTTTAGTATCTTCTACCCACTGCCAATAGAGGATCACTCCATGTTTGTGAAACATCGCACTCCAAACTCGATGGTGGTCCAAGCATATACGGGTAGGACATCAGAGGCTTCAGAAACCTTTCCATCTGACAAGGAGAGTAAACATGTAGACATTCTGGGAAGGAAAATGTTTTCTTCCTCCACAACGATCCTCAGGGCAACAAACTATGCTTCTGTGATGTCTACATTCCAGCACCTACTATGGAACTCCTTGGTCTTCATCAGAAATTTTTGTCTTCAGCGTTAAAGAATAAGACCTATTGGTCACCTCAAAAATTATTAATCTTTTTGGCTTCATCCAAAGATACTGACATTATTCAAAACCTTGCCAAAATGGCCCTCGTTCTGATTAAAAGGAGCAAGGATGCCTTGAAAATGTAGGGTTAAACTCTGCTGCTGGTGATTCCCCACTGTCTACTTTGTAAACTTTAGATTCCAGCTAATTCTTTTGTGCTGTGATATTTTGTTATGCTGTTTTGATATTTCAATTTATTTTTCTTTTGGTAAAGGGCACTATGTCTTGGTATGTCTTCTATGTCTTTTATGTTTAATATTAATTTTTTGAGATTGCTGTTCCTTTCTTGACAGAATGGCTTTATGGCCTTTTTGTGTTCATTTTCATGTATGGATTTTGGAGTTTTATTTTCTAAATCTCAACCCTTGGTCATGACTTAATAAACAAATTATTATTATTAAACTCCTTGGGTCTGCTTCTGACCTGCATGCCTCCAGATGACAAAAAGAAGGCAGAGGTCATTAGAGCTGAGGGTCTCTCTCTCTAGCCCAGTCACAATTAACAACATCAACACACATTGCCGTCACGGCAGCCAGAGCAACGGCAAGTAGTGTGGTGGCTAGAAGGCATGCCTGGCTTCGCTCTACAGCTCTGCCATACCAAACTCGTGCAAAGATAGAAAATCTAAAATTTGACAAGAAGGAGCTGTTTGCAGCAGAAATGGATGATGTCCTAGCAAAAATGGACACTAAGAGAACAGCATACGCACTGGGAATCGCTTACAAAACTAAGAAAAGGTAACCTTACACTCCTTCAAATAATTCTGCCTGATACACCCTGAGATACTTCCAGCAATCCCAGAAGTACTTCCCTTCTTCTCAGTCTCAGTCAAGGAGACAATATAATAGACCAAAACAAAGGTCTCATCAGCAGATTACATCCTCAATGTCTGCTCCCAACAAGCAGTGATTACATTTTTAATCAGGGCATCCAAAGCCTAGAACCAGTTCCCAAACAAAACTTCTTCCCTAACAAATTGGTTTCCTGCCTAAAAATTTGGACTCTTATTACGTGTGACAAATGGATTCTTGACACCATTTCCCATGGTTACACGATCCAATTCACAAAACCCCTTTGCCGATCCCTCTTTAGGGATCCATCTCACAAGACATTCTTGGAGCAGGAGTTTTTAGCCCTCCTCTCTAAAGGAGTTATTGAGGAGGTGCCAGAAAATTTACGTGGAAGGGGCTTCTACTCCAGGTATTTCCTGTTACTAAGAGAGATGGGGGTCTTGGGCCCATTCTGGACCTTAGAATGCTGAACAAGTTCGTATGATCCTTCAAGTTCAGGATGGTCACCCTGAAGAAAATACTCCCTGTTTTTCAAGGGGGCTTGGTTCTCTGCTTTGGATTTACAGAATGCACAAGCCAGGATATGTGCGAGGATTGGCCGGCTGAAATCCCCTCCCCTCCCCCCCCCCCC
>QEPC01011736.1:2080807-2114453 GCA_003113815.1 Sphenodon punctatus
CGTGGCTTTGCCAGCAAACACCCGCAGGGATGCAGAGCAGGAAATCCAGTTCTACAACCCTGCGGGTGTTTGCCGGCAAAGCCACGCAGGTGGGTGTTCAGACTGGCCAATCACTGCGCATATCCTGGCTTGTGCATTCCCACCCCCCTGCAGCCAGAATATGCATGGGGGGTGGGGAAGGTCTGAAAGTGGTCTAAGTGTCTGGCACCAGTGACATCATACCTGAGAAAACGAGGCCTCTCATTCTTCCCTTACCTGGATGACTGGCTTGGCCCCTGGTTTCACAGTCAAAGCACCAGTTGCAGGAAGACACCCAATTCACCATTGACCTCCTGCAACAACTTGGATTTGTGATCAATTTCAAAAAGTGGAAATTAACTTCTTTGCAGTCCATTCAATTTATAGGTGCAGAGATCAACTCACTCAAACAGAGAGCCTTTCTACCTCAGGATCGATTCCTCATGATCCAAAACACAGTGGCTACCCTCCACACCCAATCAACCCAAACTATCCGTATGTTCCTACAAGTTCTAGGCCACATGGCTTTGACTACATCAGTCGTGAGAGACGCCAGACTGAGGATGTGCCCCATCCAATACTGACTGACCTGGAGATAGTCCCTGTCGGAAGACGATCTAGACCACTACCTCACCATGCCTGCCTCAATCCTGCACACCCTGTCTTGGTGGACCAGAGAAGACAACCTGCTAGAAGGGATGCCTTTTGCCCAACCAGTCCCAGACATCCTACAGACCACCAATGTTGACCTGTATGGATGGGGTGCTCACTGCGACACGTTACAAGTGGGCGTCACTTGGAACCAATAGGAATGTTCTCTACACATCAACCTCTTAGAACTACGAGCAATTCAATTCACCATGAAGGCATTCCTTCCTCTCATTAAGGCAAGAACATCCAGATTGCCACAGACAACACCACAGCAATGTGGTATTTCAACAAAGGGGGGGGGGAGGGGGGGCACTTGCTCATCCAGGCTTTTTAGAGAGGCGACAAAGCTCTGGAAGTGGTCCATTCTCCACGATGTTCATCCCATTGTGAGCCACCTGGGGGGCAATCCAATGTGATTACAGACGTACTGAGCAGGGCACCCGCTCTGCAGCACGAGTGGATGCTCAACAGATCTGTCGCTCTGGATCTATTCTCCAAATGGGTCAACTGGAAATAGATCTGTTTGCTTCACCCCACAATGCTCAATGCTCCGTATATTGCACTCGAGTGGGGAAAAGGGCAGGGATCCCTGAATGACGCGTTCCTAATCCCTTGGACGGACCACCTACTGTACGCCTTCACTCCATTCCCCTTAATCACATGAGCCTTGATGAAACTGGACAAGGAGAAAGCTTGCTGCATCCTCATAGCTCCCAGCTGGCCCAGGTAGCCATGCTTTACCTGCCTACAAGCCATGGCTGTATGTCAACGTCTTCCTCTCATTCCAGATCTCCTCCACCAAAACGACAGAGACATTCTCCGCCCTAGCCTCCAATTGTTGCACTTAACAATTTGACTGATATTGCCCTAACTCACCAAGACCTGTTAGGTCCGCCTGAAGAGGCAGTACATATCCTAAAGAGTGCCCGTAAGGACTCCACTAACAAAACGTACAACCTGAAATGGAAGCATTTTTCCATATGGGCAGCTTCTCAACAAATATGTCCAGAAGCAGCTATCATCACAAACCTCCTGACCTACATGGTCCATCTTAAATCACAAGGACTGGCTCCATCCTCAATAAAGGTCCACCTCGCTGCAATCTCTACCTTCCTACCACCTGTTGATGGTCATCTGACCTTTTCGCACCTAGTCTTGAAATGCTTCCTCAAAGGGCTCCACAACATTGCCCCACCTGTTCATGACCCTTGTCGTCCATGGGACTTAAACCTCATTATGAGGAGACTGATCCTACCTCCTTTTGACCCACTGGCAATTTGCTCACTATATCTGCTATCACTAAAGGTCTGCATGCTAGTAGCCCTGACTTCTGCCAGAAGGACAAGTGAAATAGCAGCCTTGTAGACAACTCCCAACATTCCTGATCTTCCACAACGATAAAGTCACCCTACGTTTACCGCTAACGTTTCGACCAAAGGTGGTCTCCACATTCCATATGTCTCAGGACCTCGTATTGCCAGTCTTCTTCCCGAAGCCTCACTCCTCCCAGGGTGAATCAGCTCTGCACATGCTGGACTTCAAGAGAGCCTTGTCTTTTTACACTGAAAGGACTAAACCTTTTCGAAAATCCAGTCCCCTCTTCATCACCTCTGGGGGGCCTTCACCGGGAAACAAAGTCTTGTCTCAGACCATCTCTTCCTTGTTAGTGGAATGCATCTCCCTCTGCTACACGCTGTTGAACAAACAACCTCCTGAGGGTCTTAAGGGACATTCCACTCGAGCCATGACTACCTCCACTGCCTTGCATCGCAAGTTTCCTATAGAACAAGTCTGCAAAGCAGCCACATGGAGCTCTGCCCACACCTTTGCCAAACAACACTATGCTTTGGACATTGCAGCTCCTGCAGATGCTGGCTTTGGGAGAGCAGTCCTTCAGTCCCTATTCAAGTAGATTCCTTCCCCCCATAAGGGGAGACTGCTTTTCTAATTTCCCACTGGTGTGAGTCACAGAGCCTCACCTGAAGAAGAAACCAGGGTTACTTACCTGTAAGCTTGGTTCTTCGAGATGGACTCCATCACTCACACCACCCACCCACCTTCCCCTCTGCATCTACTTGAAGAAAAATTGAGATGTAATAGTTGGAAGAAACTGAGGTAAGGTGCGCCCTGCCCTGCTTTACATATTGACTCAAGAAGCCTGCTAAAATGGCGGCCAATCAGGCACGGGTTCTGAGGGTGCACAGATAACTCCTAGGAGAAGCTTCCAGCGACTGGTACCACACAGGTGCAGCACGTCACTGGTGAGAGTGACGGAGCCCATCTCGAAGAACCAGGATTACAGGTAAGTAACCCTGGTTTCTGCAGGCTGGGTAGGATTTGGAGGTGGGGGTGCTTAAAGGGAGTGCTCAGGATGCGGAGGGTCCAGATCATGGGTCTGTGCCATGGCTCCATCCCCTCTACTTGAGTGCCTGCCCTCCTGTCCTCTCCCTTCTCCTGAGTTCACCCTATCAATGCTTGAGAGCATGGACTGGATCCACAATACAGATGCCGAAATTGGAAAGGAGCCAAATTAAATACAGCTGACACTCCCTAATCCAGGTCTCACAAAGGGTGAGAGAGGAGGTGACACAGAAGTGATCAAGATTACATAGAAAAGCAATAGCAGAAAGGAGAAAAGAATCCACATCCTTTGAGTCACAAGTCTAGTGCTTTAACCACTGCAACACAAGGGCCCCTGTCTATGTACAGCAACTGAGACACAAAAGGAGTTTCTGCAGCTGACAGTTAAGGAAGTCAGGAAGCACAATCCTCTGAAATACTAGTCCCTGATTTGACACCTGGTTAGGGTGGTCAGATATGCAAATTCTAGAGGACACTTATGAGAAGCATTGGAGCCAATGCAGCCCTGCAACCTGTATTTCTCATAAGTGTCCTCTAGAATTTGCATATCTGACCACCCTACAGCTTGTGCCTTTTGACTTTGAGGGGGGGAGGAGTGAAATGAGCGTGTGTGATAGTGGTTCATCTTGGACAATCCTTTAGTCTTTTCCATTTTACTTGCCTAACACTGATTCCTGAAATGAAAAACCAAGATAACAAACTAGCACTCTTACACAGCGTTTGCCTGCTTGCTCCAAATCTTGGAGCTGACTACTTCACTTTTCAGTTCCTGCACATTTGTATACAGTCTTGGGGTTTGATCCCTTTGATTGGGCACCACTGTGATGGGATTGGGACCTCTCTGCCCCAATCTGGGCTAGCTGTTTCCCACTTACAGCTCCTACTGGATCAGCTCTCCCCAGAACTGTTCCAGTCCATAAGGGGTTAACTTTCTTAGTCACCTTTGCCTCCAAATTTCCCAAAGCACAGAAAATACTTCATTAGGTTTGTCTGAGTATGTTGATGCAGAATCATCCCAAACTGTGTCACCCCCAAAGTTAGGAATTCACTTAAGCAAACCGGCTTAGTTAAAAGAAGCTTATTATAAGAAACAAGATTAATATATATAATGCAAGATTGTCCTCAGAGTGCAGTAAATCAAATCAACATAAAATATAATGCAAGACTACCTAACTGAATTCTAAGTTAAGTCTTACCCTATGCAGTTGTATGCACAAGTTCAGTTCAGTCTTTAAATCTTTTCTCTCAGCTCTGATGTTACCAAAGCTGGGCATTAGATTCTTGCTTGGTTGCAACTGCAAAGGTTTTCTCAGAATATCTCTTCACTTGCTGTTAGTCAAAAAATCTCTCTTCTCATGTCCTAAGCAAGCCTTTTAACTCCATCGGTCTGCTTGCTGTTAGTTGTTAACTAACTTCATTTAGCTATCGTAAACTGTCCTTTTGAAATGCAATTTGCCTGGCTAAGGTTTATCTACATCGAGCAAATTGTCTCTACAGTGTATTGCTCTCTCGCAATAAAATGCATTTTGCATACAATCCATGGGAAATACCAATATTTTTGTTGTCATGACTTTCCCCATGTTGCCTGTGGAAAGTTCACAAAGTTTCATGTACCAGTCTCTAAGCCGTTGTTATAACTTCCATTCTGGCTTGAACACAATATAGTTTTCATAAATCTTTCATATCATGGTTATATTCCTTTCTTAATATTGAATAATACGACACCAAACATGGCTATACAATACTAATACAGAGTAGTCATTTGTGAACATGCATGTAACTTGTATGTTGGTTTCCTGATCTTACCACAGTGTGGTAAGGAAAGGGTTAAATTGCACCAGGTATTCCCCCGGACTTCTGTTGCTCTGCCCAGTGTGGCTTACCATAAATCTTACATTTTGAAAATGGTTCAGGATCATGCAAAGGTTGGGGACCACTACTCTGAAAGATATCCATTGACTTTGGTGAGATTTGTGCCTGTGCGAACAACCAGCCCTGTCTGAGGATTTCACTTTATCTTAATAGTCAGGCTATTAGTGCAGAGGTGGGTTCAGTCTCCACAGCTCATGCTGGTCCCTTTGCCAGTGGTGAGTGGGCAGACCTTCTGCTCAGCTTTCTCCAGTCTATGAAGCAGAGCTGCAAGTTCCTCCTCCCAAGAGGCCCTTTATCTGTTACCTTGTAATCCTCTTAGCACATGGGCTGTCTCCTCCGAGCCTAGTGGGCAGGTATCATTTTAATTTCACTGCTTAATTGTCCCCAACGCAAACTGCTAATAAGAATAAATAGAAAGGAACATTAGTAATTGTCCTTCAGCAGTGGGGGAGGGAGGGAAGGGAGCACAGTTGACTTTGAAAGGAGCAATTAAAGAAAGGGAGAGATGAAAACTTCCCCCACCCCAGAGATGATTTTCCAACTCATTGCTGAGTCTTGGAAAAAGAACAAAAGGCTTTTGTGCAATATTTGAGCATGCAGCTAATTTGCAATCTTGGAAGAAGAATAAGCAGCCAGCTGTGACAAGCAGCCAACTTTATTGGGAGAACCAACACTGGAGGGGAGGAAGTCAAGTGACAGTTAATCGGGCTCCTTGGTTCTGACCAAGGGAGGCTGTTTATGACTGCTGGTGTCCTAGCTCTTCTGGGGTCATTTCTCTCAGTGCTGGCAGGGGAAGCCTAGTCCAGAGATATCCAGATTAGGATATCTGCTAGACTCTGTCTCCTAGGGGGATGGTGGTGTCAGACATGCTCCTCTGGTCAAGCATGTTGAGGCGTTGGAGGCAAAGAAAAAGTGGGAATGGAACTGTGGCCCTGTTGGGAATGGACTCTCTGAATAAACATGCCTTGCTTTACTATTCATCATTTCTGTAGCACCTCTCAATGTTCGAAGCACTCTGCAACCCTTATCTAGTTCACCCTCCCAACAACCTTGTGAGGGAGGTCATTATGATTTCAATTTCACAGATGGGGAAACTGAGGCTAAGAGATTACTTGCCCAAGGCCACTCAGTGAGCTCATGGTTAAGACAGAATTCAAACCTGGTCTCCCCAGTCGAAATCCTCTCTAAGCTACAAGTGCCCAAGCCAGCAGAGCATTAGCATTCTAGGTGGGCATCTTTAAGAAAATGGCCTACCTTGAGAGAGAATCTTCAAGCATTTTAACACAATTTCAAGATCTTGGGCCTTTGTGAACTGCAAACCAGGGTCAGAGTAACTATTATATTGGCTAAGTTGCAACTCAGGGCCCCCAGCATAGGAGTAGCCACACAATCAGCATGTGTACAAGTCATCCTGGCCCCAGCAGGCTTCCCCATTCTGGGCACCAGCTCCACAGGACTCCAAAGGTTGTACTGTGGCTGCTGCACAGCAGCTCAGTGGGTGAGGCAGCGGGCAGCCTCACAGCTACATCAGTGCCAGCCCTGCTCCTCTGGCTCCTGACACTTGCCAGCTCTGCTCCCCAGCCCACATACTCTGTAGGTAACTTGGATTCAGGGGTCCAAATTCAGAAGCATAACTAGGTCTAATAGGACCCTAATGCAAGTAAAATCACTCTAGCCCAAGGCCCTTACCTGTCCCCATGATATTTCTCCCTACTCCCATGCTGTGCTGCCTCATCCTCTAGCAAGTACATGGCACCACTGTCACTGGCCTGTCACCAGCCTCCTCTCCAGCCTATGCCAGTAGCAGCAGCAGCAGCAACAGGTAAGTAGAAAGTAGAGGGGGTAAGGACCTAGTCTTTACCTGCTGCTGCAGACTGGAGCAGCGCCACGGTGTGGCACAGGCACACGGTGGGATGTTGCCAGCAAGTTCCAGTGGCAAACCAAGAGGGGTGGCAACTAGAGGAGCCCCTGGAATGCCTGGGCCCCCAGCCAGTTACCCCACTTGGCCTACCTATTGCTACCCCAAGTCTGACTTAGCCGCTTCCTACCCTTCTTTTAAAGCAGACCATCCCAAGACACAGACCAAACACTCATGAATCAAATAGATTTGTCCATCCATTGAAAAGTGTGTGAGCGTACCTCTCGCTCAAACACAGGGCTTTCTTATCCGGTATATGTTCATTCCCAGGCATTATGCATGAGGCTGAGCTGGTAGCAATGAGGAACAAGGAACAGGTCACTTAGGAGTTGGGGGTGCTTAAGGGGTGCGCACAGGAGTTGGGAAGGAAACAGTGATGAAGCTACATTTAATAGGGCCCTGGGGCAAGTCAAATTACTGGGCCCCTTACCATCCAGGAGGCATGGAATAGGCAAGGCAGGGGGAGGCAGTGATGACACTGGAGCAGGGGGAGGGGGGAAATAAGGCACCGGAGCAGACCAGGGAATGGGGGTGGGGGGAGTGAGGCATGGGGCAGGAAGGAAGCAAGGTGTGGGGGTGTCAAAGCAGGGTAGGGAGTGAAGTAGAACACTGGGATGGGGTGGGGAAGCGAAGTACTGGGAGTGGAGTGGAAGCCACTGACAGACATGGCTCCAGGACCTGACTCACTGTGTGGGGAAGGCACAGGCAACTCCAGCAGAGAGAAAGAAGGGCATTTTGAAAGCCTGGACCCAGGGGCAGCAACTCCAGTTAACCCACCTGGAGCTACATCCCTGGTGCAGATCATGGACTCATGCCATGGATCCATCCATCTTCAGATCTATTGACCAGATTCAGGTACTGGAATGGGGGAAAATAAAGTACAGCCATGGGCCAGATTTGGCTCCCAGGCTGAGATCCCCTGCCCCTGGTATGGGGTATCCTGTCTTGGAGTAGGGAGTTTAACTAGAGCACTCTTGAGGCCCTAGTAATCCTTGATTCTAAGAACTTCCTGACAGCAGCAGCTGTATAGGGAATGGAGTGCCCATAAGGGGTCTGCTAACCTCACTATCCCTTCTTGCTATTGTTTCCTTCTTTAAGATGACACAAAGTTGACCCAGCATGCAGGAGGAGATGGTAAGTGCTTAATTTTCTCTTCACCTTGGGTAGGTGGGAATGCATTATGGAGACAAACAAGGGGTCTCATGAAGTTAATGGAGTGGACAGGAAAAGTCCCAATTTAAAGGGATGTTGCTAAGACACACAGTCTTTAGTGGTGTTGGTAATATCTCTGGGAGTGCGCTGAACCAGGCTGCTGTGTTCGTACTTGGATGCCCTTCAGAGAACTCACACTGCAGTGTCTCCAGCTCTGGAACTAGCTCCTCTTATAAACATCAAAACAAGGAGGACAGAGCTGGCTGACCAATGCTTGTCATCCTGGGAGGTTGTTATTTCTGGGACTTAGAAAGAGCCCAGTACCCTATGCCGTGAGACCTGGTTCAGAATGGCTGTGGGAATGATGGTGTGTGAAAGGTGTATTTGCAGACCTCAAGCACGTTCCACTTAGATCCCATAGAAATGATCAATTATGAACTCTCGGTTGTAATGAGTGCAGGATTGGATTCCCCCTCTCCAAAGTACAGAGTCTCTGAAATTTACAACTAGCTGCTCAGTTTCAGTTGAATTGCTCCCCAGCTGGCTGGTAATGTCATTGCTAATCTGTGCCATAAACATCCTCCATGGCTCTGCTCCCTGTTCCCCTCTGTGCAGCTGGGGAATATTCAGGGTTAAGGAATTAAATGGTGTGAGAGTGTGGGTAAGGTAGGGCTTCTCATCTGGTTAATGGGCTTCCATCAGACTATTTCAGTACAAAAGGAATAGAGCATGGTGGCCAAAGCTCCTAACCCTATGAGCCAATTCGTCTTATGGCCAACAGCCGCAAGACATGCTCACATTGTCTCACACACATTCATAAACATATGGGTGGAGGAAGGGGAGTTGTGTTGGGGGGAACCAATCTGCTGGACGTGCCAACAACTGAGACTTCTGTCTGTCTGTCTCCTCCCCCATTGAGGTATATTTCTCCCCCTTAATTGGGCTTAGCTGCCCTGAAGGCTTGGTGGAGAGAGTTGTTTTGGGGGGAACCAATCTGCTGGAAGTGCCAGCAGCTGAGGCTTCTGTCTGTCTGTCTCCACACACATTCATAAACATATGGGTTAATGGGTGAGGGGTTGGGAATGAGAAGGGGGTGGGTCTAGGCCCCCCCCATACACACACACACCTTGCCACCGTGGCAGAGAGCCTGTTAGGAGGCAGGCTGGTGGCATTCCGGCTAGGTACTCCGTCCAGCACCAGCCCAGCCCAGAGGGGTAGGAGCGGGGAGTAGCTATTGTTTTTACGGATGGGTTGGTCACACAGAGGTTTTCTGCCCCTGCTGCAGACAGTTCTCTGGATGGGTAGCTCCTCCTATTGACTGACAGGAGGCAGAAGATAATAAGATGATCTGCACATGCCTACTGAGCTACCCCTGCTCTTATCATCAGTCTGTTCTTCTGCCTTGGACGGGCAGGGCACGTTTATCTTCGCTCCATCGGGAGCTACTGGTGTTTTGAAGGGCACTCCCAGTCTGGAGACAGAATAGACTGGGTGCTCTCGACGGGGCCTTAAGGACAACTTGTTCGTGCTCTAGTCCCTGGAACTGGCACGAAGTCCCTGGCCAGCTCACTCGCAGTTGCCTGGGAGCAGGGAACTGGCGCCAGGACCTGAGGACTCCCAGTTGCGGCAGCGCCTCAGCGAGCCCATGCCTCCCCCATCCCGAACGGACTCTTGCGGGGCATTGAGTCCATTCCACCGGGTGCCCTTCTCCCCTCCCCCCCTTTGTGAGGGCGGCACTCCCGGCTCCTCTTCTCCCACGCAGCTGCGGAGGGAGAGAGTGACAGGATCATGGATCCCAGCCTTAGGCCTGAGGTAGGTCCATTCCGTCTGTGGGGGGAGGGGGAATATATGAGTGTTCCTCCGTTGGGGACTCTCATCTCCCCTGGGTCCTCAGTTTCTATGCCTCTTGTCTTCCCTGTAGGCTTCCTCACAGGGAGACCTGGCCTCGCCTGCCTTACCACTGGCTGAGACGCCGATCAACCAGCCAGACCCCTTAATTGCTCTTAATCATACTATGGCAAAATGCTGGACTCCCTGACCTGGCTCTGTGACAGACAGACAGAGCAAATCAAAGAGAAAGAGATTCAAGGGAAAAGATAAGGCTACTGGGTCAAAAAAGAGGCAGTTAAAAAAGGTGGGAAACCCTCTTCGTCCAGCAGGTGGCGCTGCTATCGGCATCTTGGAATCTCCTCAGCCTTCAGACAGCTCTGCTGAGGAAGGGGGGAGGGGCGAGCTGGCCGCTGATTCCCTCAGCTTGCCAAGAGTTCTTGCCTAATCCTAGAGACCAAGACAGACAGTTCCCCTCCCAGTATAGAGAGGAACTTCTCCCTCAAGTCATCAAAACTCTCCACCTGCAGGAAAGGCCTTCTAGAGGAGACTCCTCAGACTCTGAGCAGGAGCATGACAGAGACCTAATCCCTTCTGTTCAGGCTAGGGATAAAGGGTTGCCCCTCAATGGAGCCTTTGAAAAATTGGTTCTCTCTGAGTGCAAACCAAAACCCTCCAACAATTCCTTACAAAAAGAAAACCTTTTCGCTCTCCAACCTTTCGGTTTGGTGGCTCCTCTCCCTCCTTTGCCAGGAGAAATCAATCAAACAAAAGAGACCCCAGACAGCCCTTTCGTTTTAAAGGGCAGAGGCAGCGTGGAGCTGGCAAATTCAAATCAAAAGAGCCCATCCCCGGTCAGTCCAGCAAACAGGCATGACGGGCAAGGGGACGTGGAGATAGGGGGCAGACTTCAAGCTTTCTCAGCCATTTGGGAAAAGTCAATCTTGGACGCCTGGGTATTGCAAGTGATTTGCCAAGGTTACTCAGTAGAATTACAAAGGCCCCCCAGGGAACGGTTCTTGCCTTCCCCAGTCTCCACGAACCCCCTCAAGCACCTCACCATGTCCACGGAACTAAACAGATTAGGGTCGTTAGGGGCCATAGAGAGGGTTCCTCCCAGGGAAGTCGGCCTCGGCCTATACTCGATAATCTTTCTAGTGGCCAAGAAGTCAGGCCAATGGGGGGCTGTTTTGGATTTGAAGGCACTAAACAAATGTGTCAGACCCCAGAAATTCAAGATGGAGACGGTGAAATCCATCTGCCAGAGCCTGGCGCTGGAGGATTGGATGGCCTCCTTGGACTTGAAGGAGACCTATTTGCACTTGGACATGAAGGAAACCTGTTCTTCTAGCACACAGGAAATGGCTCCACTTCCACTACCTCAGAGCCATTGGCAGTACAAGGCTCTGCCATTCGGTCTCTCCTAGGCCCCTCGAACCTTCTCCAAGACCCTCATCACACTCTTAGCAAATCTGCACAGGGAGAGGATACATATTTACCCGTATCTAGACAACCTCCTGGTCAGGGTTCCTTCCCAGGACAGGGCTTCAGCGGATGTTGCCAGGGTGATACAATACCTGAATCACCACGGCTTTATAGTGAACGTCCTCAAGAGCCAAGTGGTTCCCAGCCGCAGAATAGAGCATCTGGGGGTGGTGATAGATACTTTAGGCGCCGTCTTCATTCCCCCAAAAAGGCAAGAAAAGATCCGCTCTTCGATCTACTTACTGGGAGCCAGTCAGTGCTTGAGGCTAAAAACTCTGGTGGGTCTCCTGGTATCATGCTCCCAACAGCTCCAGTGGGCCTGATTCAACCTCAGACCCTTGCAGCAGCTGCTCAGGCCTTTTCAAAGAGAGCTCACAAAAGGGTACAATCCATGGGTAAGGATTCCAAACCACCTAAAATCCCCCATGTCCTGGTGGTTGGAGAGGGAAAGATTCGCAAGGGGAGTTCCCCTGGTGGAGCCCCTCAGAAAGATCCTCACCTCGGACGTGAGCTTAACAGGTTGGGGAGCTCACCTGGACGACCGCTCAGCCCAGGGCCTCTGGTCCAGGTCGGAGGCGACCAGGAGTATCAACTTTCTAGAGCTGAGAGCGATTTTCCTCGCTCTCCAATACTTCTTCTCAATTCACACGTGCTTGGTTACGCAGACAATACTACAGCGAAAGCCTATATGAGTCACCAAGGAGGCTCGAGGTCCCCTGCCCTCCAGGCCAAGGCCAAGAGACTTCTGAACTGGACTCAGTCCCATCTTCTGTCCTTAAAGGCGCTGCACATAAAGGGCACAGACAATTATCGTGTGGATTGGTTGAGCAGGAGGGAGGTAGATCCCCACGAATGGTCCCTGAACAGGGAGGTCTTCAGACAGCTGGTTCTGTCCTTCGGCTCTCTGGTGATGGACCTATTTGCCAGCCCTGAGAATGCGCAAGTAGACCTTTTTATGTTCTCGGTGCCGGGGAGCGATGAAGGCAGATGCCCTGAACCAGAGCTGGCCTGCGGGGCTCCTGTACGCCTTTCCGGCCCTTCCCCTCATTGCAAGAACAGTGGTAAAAATAAGGAGAGAGAGGGCCCAAATTATATTGGTGACTCCATGGTGGCCGAGACGTCCTTGGTTCTCGGCCCTCATGGAACTGAGCGTACAGGACCCCATTTCTCTTCCGCCCAGACATGACTTACTATGCCAGGACCCTTTATTCCATGAGGGCGCAAATTCTCTAAATTTGACAGCCTGGAGGTTGAGCGCCTAGCCCTTGCTCGGAAGGGGTATTCGGAGACAGTCCTTAAGACGCTCCTGGCCTCAAGGAGACCGGCCACCAGGCACTCCCACAGGGCAACCTGGAAGGTTTTTTTGCTGTGGGCAGTTGCTAGGGGTCAGGACCCCTGTAAAGCCTCAGTAATTCCCCAAATTTTAGAGTTCCTTCAGGCAGGCTTGGACAAGGGTCTCAAGCATAACACCCTAGCTCGACAAGCGGCAGCTCTAAACTCGGTGCTGCATGCTGTTTCCAACAAGAAATTCTCGACACACAAAAATGTCCATCAATTTCTAAGGGCGGCAAGACACCTCTCTCCTCCGGTGGTCCATAGGTGCCCATCCTGGGATTTGAATCTGGTCCTCGATGCTCTGACAAAATGCCCCTTCGAACCCCTTCGTCAGGTATCTCTGTATATGCTATCCATTAAGGTGGCATTCTCGGTTGCGGTGACATCAGCTAGGAGAATATCCAAGTTGGGTGTTCTGTCGATGGAGGAAAATTTCTGTATTTTCCATAATCAATCAGTCACCCTCAGATTAGATCAGGCCTTTATCCCAAAGTGTAATTTTCTCTTCCACAGATCCCAGGAACTGGTGCTTCCTTCTTTCTGCCCGAAACCAGTGCACGCGAAGGAGAAGCTGTGGCACACCCTGGACGCCCGTTAAAAATTTACCTCTCATGGACTCAAGGCTTTAGGAAGTCCACAGCCCTTTTCGTTAATTTGCGGGCAAACCTAAGGGGTACCAAGGCTTCTAAGTTCTTGATATCGAAGTGGGTTAAACAGGCGATAATAGAGGCTTATAAGGCCAAGGGGAAGTTCCCTCCCTTGCAAATATGGCCCCTCTCCGTGCGGGGGGCAGCCACTTCGTACGCCTTTAAGGCAAGAACCTCGTATGATGAGATTTGTAGGGTTGCGACCTGGGCCTCTGTCCATACCTTTGTCGAGCATTATAAGATCAACACCTACCAATCAGCGGATGCAGCCTTTGGTAGAAGAGTTCTACAGGCGGTGCTAGATCCTTCTGGCGCTGTTTGTTCCCACCCTTAGGGTTCCTACTGCTCGGGTATGTCCCATCTGGAGGACTGTCGGCAGCAGGGGGAGAAAAGAGAATTGGTCACCTCCCTCGGTGAATTCTTTTATTCTCTTGCTAGGCAGACAGTCCTCCGGCCTCACCCAAGCAAACAGCAACTTTGGCTAGTTTGGGGGAGTGTTTTTTTCCTTTTCCTTATATTTGACGTTCTCCATCTTACCCAATGTCCCATATAAATGGTTGGTTCTGTTGAGCCTTATCTCTTCCCTGCTTTCAGAGTTCTTTCAAGTTCAGGGTTAGACCTGGTCCTTTTCTAAGTCAACAAGAGCCGGACCTCTGCTTGAGACTTCCTGGTGATAAGAGCAGGGGTAGCTCACTAGGCATGTGCAGATCATCTTATTATCTTCTGGTCAAGAGGAGGAGCTACCCATCTGGAGGACTGTCTGCTTAGCAGGAGAAGAAAAGAATTCACCAGGGTAGGTGACCAATTCTCTTTTCAGCAGACTGAATCTGGAATAGAGTGCCTCCACCTTGTGATTGATTTGGCCAGAGACAGACCAGAGGGGTCCAGCCATGGACAAGTTGGGTATTCTGCTGGTGTACTGTGCTCCCCACTGCACAGCCGCATCCCTGTCTGCTCTAGCAACTCTGGTCTCAGACCTGGTCTTGAAGTCCCCTAAGCTTATTATTTTGGGAGACTTCAATATCCATGCCAAGGCAGAATTGCAAGGGGCGGAGCAGGAATTAAGGGCTGCCATGGGCCTGTCCCAGGTGGTGAGGGGCCTGACACATGAGTGGGGGCACATTCTGGATTTGGTTTTCTGCGCTGACCTTGAGGGGTGTGTGTGTGTGTGTGTTGTGCTCACCCTTCACAACAAAATAATGGTCTTTTAAAAAACACGTATAGTAAAATGCACCAAAACTTTAATGGGAAAACAATAAGTGGTGCGCTGACATCAATGTAAAAGCATGGAAAACACTGGTACAATGCATGGAAAAGTAGATAAAAAGTCCAAATTTATTATTCTGCAGAGAATATAATCACCAATGTGTTTCAAATTAGTTTCTTCAGGGCTTCACGTTTTTTTCACACAGATGGACTTGACTCTATGAAAAATGAACAGTCATTGGACAACAATAAATAATTACAAAGAGGGATATATGGTTGAAAGCCTGCAGCTAAATGAAAGCCTTAAAAAACAACACCTTACCTATAGAATATGCACTATAAGCAAAAACAAAAAAGCAAAATACCAAGGACATGTCATTTCCTTTGGAACCTAAAAAACAAATGCCAATAGCCATAGCTGTTTGGCATAGCCGTACAGAAAAGTTGGCACAGGATTGAGAAGGCTAGAAGTTCTCTGAATTCTGGAGTCTTCTCATCACCTGGCAGAACGGGGCTTGAAATGGGTAACTGTGAGACCACTGAGCCAGAGAGATTAAAGCATATTCTTTTCCTTTAAGGTTTTGACTTAGACTAAAGCTTAGACAATGAATGTTGTTTAATAAATGTCTTTTGTACCATACTATTCAATTTGTAACTGAACTTGTTTTTCCTTTTGTACCATCTGTTCCTTTTGAATTTAAGTAAACCTATATGCTTTTTATATATTCTTTTGTCTCAAGTTCCTCCTTTAAAATATATTGTCATGACTTATACGTACTAAGGAGGGTCCTACCCACATAGTAGGTGTAATTTCAGTGTAATCCACAAATTGGAAACAGTTACCCTATATTCAGGTCAGATTATGTCTGGTCTGGACCACTAAGTACTTTTCCATTTGGGGAAACTGAGGCAATCTGCAACAGTTCCCCCTACCTCAATGAGTCTCTGTCCACAGGGGTATACGTTTTTCTGCTTTATTTTTTTTATGTGTTAATGAGGATTTGTAATTATCTTATTTTCACACAAGATTTATTTATTTATTTTATTTTATTTTACTATTTTTCTACCCCGCCCCCTCCTGCTCACAGAGCAGCTCGGGGTGGCTTACAAAAATATATATTTGCCAGCAGATATATGCTCTGTTGGCTATTTAAAGTTTTGGGGAGTTACTTTTTGGTTATTCTTGATTTTGGTAGTATATGTGGAGAAACCATATTCTAATTATTCTCTCTCTCTCTTTTTTTTTTTACTATATGTTTATATAGCAAATTCCCTATATAAAGGTTTTTCAAACTATTGTCATTATAAATATATTTATTTTTTAGGTTCCAAAGGAAACGACATGTCTTTGGTATTTTGCTTTTTTGTTTTTGCTGATAGTGCATATTCTATAGGTAAGTTGTTTTTTTTAAGGTTTTCGTTTAGTTGCAGGCTTTCAACCATATATCCCTCTTGTAATTATTTGTTGTTATCCAATGATTGTTCATTTTTCATAGAGACACATCCATCTGGGTGAAAAAACTGAAGCCCTGAAAAAGCTAATTCGAAACGCGTTGGCGATTATATTCTCTGCAGAATAATAAATTTAGACTTTTTATCTACTTTTCCATGCATTGTACCAGTATTTTCCTGCTTTTACATTGATATCAGCGCACCACTTATTGTTTTCCCATTAAAGTTCTGGTGCATTTTACTATACTTGTTTTTTTACAGACCATTATTTTGTCATGTTGGTTTCTTAGTTAGGTGTGTTATATACATTTTTTTGGTCCCTGATTTTCTTGCATGTGCTCACCCTTGCCATGGTTGGACCATTACACCCTGCAAGCCTCTGTCCTAGTGCGCCTGCCTGACTGTAGGGGTGTGGGACTTGTTCAGATGGTCCGCCCCAGGAGACTCATGGAACCGGATGGGTTACGGAATGCTCTTGGGGAGCTACCTGTTGATCTTTATGGCCGGTCCATCGATGACCTTGTGGCCTTCTGGAATAGCTGGTTGGCCAGGGCCATTGATTGGGTGGCTCCTAGGCATCCATTTCCAACGCATTAGCTCCGCAGGTCCCCATGGTTCATGGAGGACCTGGGATGTCTGAAGCATGAAGGGAGGCAGTTGGAGTGATGGTGGCGCCGTACTCATGCCCAAGATGATCATTTGTGGCATAGAGCATTTTTGAAGTCCTATGCCATGGCGGTGAGGGCAGCAAAGAAGCAGTTCTTCGCTGCACTCATTGCATCTGCTCAGTCATATCTAGCAGAGCTGTTCTAGGTGGTGAGAGGTCTGGTCAGTCCA
Organism: Sphenodon punctatus; assembly: GCA_003113815.1. Lineage (NCBI taxonomy): Eukaryota > Metazoa > Chordata > Lepidosauria > Sphenodontia > Sphenodontidae > Sphenodon > Sphenodon punctatus. The sequence continues at coordinate 2,097,569 of QEPC01011736.1, forward strand.
GCCTGCCTCCACCTGGAATCGGATTCCTCCACGGCCCATTGTGACATGTTTTTGAAGTACTTTGCAGACAAAATCATTCACATTAAGCATGACTTGGACTCTGCCATTTTAGAGGTAGTGGCTGGCTGAGCCATAGGCTAGGAATGCCCTGTCTGGTCATGTTTTGTGGGATGAATTTCAATTGGTGACACCTGCCGATGCGGCCGATGTGCTGGGGTCTGTTTGAGCCGCAACTTGTGAATTAGATCCATGCCCGTCCTGGTTAGTAAGAGCTACCAGGGAGACAGTGGGCCGGTGCTGGTGGGGGTTATCAGTGCCTCCTTTTGGGAGGGGCGCATGCTGGTTTGCCTCAAGGAGGCTATGGTCTGGCCACTCCTCAAAAAATCATCACTTGACATTGGTGCCCCGGCTAGTTACTGGCCTGTCTCTAACTTTCCCTTTTTAGGGAAGGTTACTGAATGGGTAGTGGCTCGTCATCTCCAGGTGCATTTGGATGGCATCAGTTTTCTTGATGCCATGCAGTCTGGCTTTTGCCCGGGTTACGGCACGGAGACAGCTCTTGTGGCCTTGGTCGACAACCTCCTCATAGAACTGGACAAGGGTCGTATCACCCTGTTGGTCCTATTAGATCTATCAGCAGCTTTCAATACCATTAATCATGAGTTGTTGGTGACTCGCCTGCGGCACCTGGCAGGGGTGGATGGGACCAATTTGCAATGGTTCCATTCCTACCTCACAAATAGATCTCAGTGGGTGGACTGTACTTTGTCCCCTGGTGGCCTCCTGTGTGGGATCCCGCAGGGTTTCATTCTGTCCCCTCTCTTGTTTAACGTGTATATGAAGCCGCTCCGGGAGGTTGTGCACAGCTGAGGGGTTTGTTGCCATCAGTATGCTGACAAAACCCAGCTGTATTTGTCATTTTCATCCGACCCAGGCCCTGCTGTCTCATTGCTATCTCAGTGCTTGGCTGCTGTGGGGGATTGGATGAGGTTGAGCTGATTGAAGCTCAGTCCCATTAAGACAGAGGTGATGTTAGTAGGCGGGACCGGTGATCTGGGTGAGGAGCTTTCTCACGTTATTGGGGGCATCCATTCTCATTTGGCTTCATCTGTGCAGAGCTTGGGGGTGCTCCTAGACTCACAGCTACGCCTGGATTCCCAATTACATCTGGTGAAGAGGCTCCACCTATATTTATTTATTTATTAAAACATTTTATATCCTGCCCCTCCTGCCAAAGGCAGCTCGGGGCTGCTTACAATGTATACAAATATAAAAATACACATATAAAAATACACAAACATGAACATAAACCATCTAAAAATGAGGGAGAAGAGGAAAAAAAGGGGGAAAACATCCTCCCCAGGAAAAGGGGAGGGAGGAAAAAAATACCTCACCCTTACCACCCCCATAAAAATAAAAACCCATCCTCACCAAAAGCCTGGCGGAACAGCCAGATCTTGCATTGACATCAAAAAGAGGAGAGGTCCGGGGCCACCCAGGCCTCTACTGCGAGGGAGTTCCACAGCCTCAACCCGGCCACCAAGAACACCCTCTCCATATTCGCACCCCACCCCCCTCCTGGGATACCCAGGGGACTTTGAAAAGGGCACTCCAGGTCGACAGCAGGGGCTGATCCGGAGCACGGGGAGTGAGGCGATCCTGCAGATATATGGGGCCTAAGCCATATAGGGCTTTATAGGTAAGAACTAGCACCTTGAATTGGGCCTGGAAGACTATAGGCAGCCAGTGCAGAGAACAGAGCACCGGTGTAATATGCTCCCGGTGGCCCATTCCCATAAGGAGATGTGTCACCGCATTCTGCACCAGCTGCAGTCTCCGAACTGTCACCATGGGCAGCCCCACATAGAGCGCGTTACAATAGTCCAGCCTTGAAGTGATGAAAGTGTGAATGATAGTGGCCAGGTAGGAGTCTGAGATGTATGACCGAAGCCATCGCGTCAGGTGTAATTGGCGGAATGCACTCCTCACCACAGCTCCAACCTGGGTATCTTAGACGAAGCTGCACATCAAGGAGCACTCCCAGACTCTGAACCTGGGGAACCAGTGGGGGGGTGAACCCCGTCAATGACGGGGGATTCCACGCCCACTGCCTTCCCCACTAGCATCACCTTCATCTTGTCGGGATTCAACTTCAGTTGGCTCGCCCTCATCCAGTCCCCACAGCTGCCAGACATTGTGTAAGCACCGAGACTGCAGGGTCTGGGTTGGATGACAAAGAGAGATAGAGTTGTATGTCATCAGCATATTGATGACACCACACTCCATACTGTCTCATGGCCTCGCCGAATGGCTGCATACACATGTTGAAAAGGAGGGGGGACAGAATGGAACCCTGCAGGACTCCACACGAGAGGTCCCGGGAAGATGAAAAATGGTCCCCGAGCAACACTCATTGAGTTCTTCTGGCCAGGAACGAGCAGAACCATTCAAGAACAGTTCCGCCCACCCTGGGACGGTCCTGCAGGCAAGTCACCAACATCTCATGGTTAACTGTATCAAATGCAGCCGACAGATCTAATAGAATCAACAGGGTCAAGCGACCCTGATCTAATTCACAGCGAAGGTTGTCGACCAAAGCCACAAGTGCAGTCTCAGTGCCATAGCCCGGATGAAAGCCGGACTGCAAGGGATCTAGAAAAATGAGTCAGTCCAGATGCTCCTGCAACTGCCGAAGGTATGTGATACATTTCTGCTAAATGCCTTGTAAACAGGATGGAATACAAAAATGTTACAGCTGGAAATGTATTTTTACGTTAATGTTTTATACCATCAGGACCCTTTATCCAATCTTTCTGAAAATTGGCAGGAGTGTTAAGATTAAAGAGGGACATAATATTCACAGGGTTCATGCAAATTGGATGGAAGATAAAAGAAGTTGTAGTCATGAATGTGTATGGAGCTTTTCTTAAAATCACAACATTCAATTGCTTCTATAATCGGTTCCCTTTATTTAATCATTTCAAAAATCGGTACACATAGTACCCTCCATTGGGGGTACAATCTTCCCAGGTTTCATGAGAATTGAATAAGAAAAAAAAACCACATACAGTTTTCAGTTTTTTCCCTTTATTTCAAAAACAAAGTCATTTTCATTTCTATTTTTGTTATTATTTGTCATTTTTGTTATTGCAATAACAATAACGAAAATGACAATTTTCATTATCGTTATTGTAATAACGAAAATGACATGCACACCCCTAGGTGTTGACCTTTTTAAAGCCCTTCACGGCCTAGGCCCTGCTTATCTGAGTGGTTGCCTCACCCCATGGGGCCCTGGGTGGCCCCTGCTGTTGTCCAGGGGTGCCCTCCTGGAAGTCCCACATTACCAGGGAGTTCAGACGGACAGGAGGGCATTCTCGGCGGCTGCACCATCGCTCTGGAATTCCCTCCCATTGGAGGTTCAATTCAGGCCAAATCTTCTCACCTTCTGTAAGACCTGGCTCTTCCACCAGGCATTTGGTGGGGGAGAGGGGGATGGGTTGGACGGGAGGGAACTTTTATGCACAAGTCAGAGCTTTTCCGTGTAGTTTTATAAATAGTTGTTGATTTATATTTTTGTATTTATTTTTATATTGTAATTGTGGTTTTATTTTGTTATAATTGTAAGCTGCCCTGAGTCACTTTTGCGAGGGGTGGGTGGGTAAAAATAGACTAAATAAATAAATAAACATACTTATTTCCCTATAGATTTATTTATACTTATAGATTGGCAGGGGTTGGCGTTCAGCCCCTTCTCAAGGCAAACGCAATGGGTAGGATACAGAAGGAGGAAGAGGGAAAGCTGCCAATACTGGAGTTACAGGAGTAGGTAGACACATCAAGACGAGAACAGGTCAGGAATAAGTACAGCAAGACAGGGGCAGGGATACAGGCTCAGGTATGACAAAACGGACAGGTTCAGGAGGAGACGCATATACAGCAAGACAAGAACAGGTCAGGAATAGGTACAGCAAGACGGGCAGGGAGACAGGCTCAGGAATACAAACATACAGCAAGATAAGAACAGGTCAGGAATAGGTACAGGGAGACGGGTAGGGAGACAGGTTCAGGTATGACAGGAACACAGGGACGGGCTCAGGAACAGACGCAGATACAACAAGACAGGAACAGGTTAGAGACAGAGCTGGAGGCAGCAACAGGCTCAGAATTAGTACAAGGATGACCCTTGATCCACAGTTTCCTGTTCCTGTTGGACAATCTATATGTACTGGGAGGTGGCCAATCAGAGGCTGAGAGGGTGTGGAACAGGTTGGCAGCAAAGGTCCTTCAATACTAAGGTTCTAAAGTGTTCCTGTGGTGGTGTAGAACCAGTACCACCTGGGAACCACGGAGATGCCGGCTCAAGCCTCGCACTCCTTACAGTCTTTAAAGTCAGTGGATAGGAAAGGGCAGAGGAATAAGGAAGTTACTTCTATTCCTGCTCTACATAGTGAAAAAAAAGTAATCCTAAATTTGTGGACACAGCCAGTGGTCCAACTGTAGAACACGGGGTGGGGGGTTCTATGAATAGAACACCTAATCATGGAAGACTTAACATAAAAACAGTGCCTGGTAAGCTTACCAAAAATGATTATTATAATAGTTTGCCTTGCAAAGGAAAATAATACAACAAAAATATTGAAATCATTGAGATGTTTTGCTATAGACACAATAGTCTGGTACTTATAAGAATGGATGAGTAAGAAGAGTAGATAAATAATGACCTCCCTGATATTCCATATTCACGACTTCCTTTCCTCCGCGCTTCCCACAAGTGTATTTTAGCTTCCCAGTAAGCAAATTAGTTAAAAATAGTTTGTGTGATTAAGCTTAATATGTTTGTATTGAGTTATTGTTGTGTGTAACGTAATTTGCAGCAAAGAAAGCAGAAAAAGTAATGTTTAAAAATAGAAGTATATGTATATAAGTTAATATACTGTTAAACATTAATTATGTACCTATACGTTCTGGAATTATGTAAATTTTCTATTGTTATTGACCTAGTACATGGATAATTTTTTTTAAAAGGGGGCAGATCCAAAGGTATTGTGGGTACAGATATGCAAATTAGCATCTCACTTTTGCTTTGCTGATGATGGCCAAGTCTCCCCTTGCTCCTCCCCCTCCTGGCCACCTATTTTATTTCACTGGCTCCTGGGGGTCCGTGATCCCAATCCTCTCTCTTTTGCAGGGCTGAGAAACGACCTTCCCCTGAAGCCAACAGGAGCCCCGATCCACACTGGGACCATCGTTGGGATTGTCCTGGCCGTGCTCCTCATTGCAGCCATCATCCTCGCTGGGATTTACATCAACAGCCACCCGAGCTCCAGTACTGCTTTGTTCTTCATTGAGGTTAGTGGGGTGCTCTGCTGTTGTAACTCGGTGGAGCTTGGACTTCTTGTACAGATTTCAGGCCTGGCCCCTGACCCTATTCCGCAAGACAGATTGAGTTCCACTTGGGCCGGTCTTAGGAGTTATGAATAGGGGTGTCTTTCATCACAAGGGGCTTTTGACTGATACCCAGGCTTTGCTGAGCTCAGGCCATGTGTCTGGGTGGCTCCAGCCTCCTAGAGAGCACTGTGATGTCACAATGTCCTGTCAAGTCCTGTCAGTGAGGTTTAGGTCACAATCCCAGCACCAGTCCCCATGCGAGAGTCTGGAATCAGTCTCTTGGGTCCTGCATCTTGGCCATATGCACTAGGTCATACGCATTAGGACCTAGGTCACATTCACTTATCTTATTGAGCTCTTATTTTTAAAACAGGCCATTATCAAAGGCCCTTGCTCTCATTCATGGTCTCCTATGGCAGCATGGTCTGCTGCCTGTTGTTCCACTTTGACCCAATAAAGAACACCCACACCCTATTTTCTTAGCACCATACAGGCCTGAATTACACTATAATAGTTTCATGGCCATCTTTAAATATCCAGCAGCATGTGTGGGTTTTGGTGCATTCTTAAGGAGCCTTGAGGCAGAGCTTGAGGGAAATAGGTGTTTATTAGACGTTTTGTTCCAACTCTGTTTCCTCAGTCTGCCTCCCTTGGTGTGTCTAGTGGAATCTGCCCCTGCACGGTAAATGTAACAACTGTTGTACCTCTGCGAGGCTAGACTATACGTTGATAAAAAGTAGGCTCTCAAAGAGATAATTTCCTTACAGCAGGTGCCAATGAAAGGCTGTCTTACCTCCTTTATTTTTTATTCTGCAGCGGAGGCCCCACCGCTGGCCCGCCATGAAGTTCCACAACCACACCAACCATGCCACATACGCTGAGGTAGAATCAGCCAGCTACGAGAAAGAAGGCTTTGTTGAAGCAGATCAGTGCTGAGGTCGTTTCTTCCCCTGCAGTCTCAACCTCCCATGTCTCAAGTGTTGGGAGTCTCCCTGTTATTCCATGACAAACTCTCTGAAAAGGAACAAAAAGAGGGAGGGGGGGAAAAGAAAGGCCTAAAGGAGCATTGAAAAGAACAAGTCAGGAGAACTAGAGGATGTGGTTTCCCTGGTGTCCTCCTGGAATAGCAGGGTGTGGAGGAGGGGCAGCGAATTGGAATGTCAGGCCTGCAGTTTGCACTTGAATATGTCAGCCAGGAAGGTAGGATTTAATTGGTGTGTTGGTGACCCTCCCACACCCCAGGCATCAAACCTAGCCATCTGGGGCCTCCATCTTTTTATTCTACGCCTGCAGCTTTGAATCTTAACCTTCTCTCCCCCCTCAGTCTAATACAATAGGTTCCCCTTATCGGACACCTTGGGAAATGTGCCTTCTTTCTGGAAAAGAAGTGTGTCTGAATAAGCAAGGGCTCTGTTGTAATAGTAATCTAGTATGTTTGAGAGTTTGTGGGAGGTTGGGCACATAAAACATATCCAGGTTAAAGAGCTCCACATGAAGGGCTTGTACACTCTTTAGTCTTTTCCCACCATCCAAGAACTGAGCTTGTTCTTTTGCCCCACTTCAATGCCAAAGCCCTATGGATGGTCCATATAGAACTGCCAACCTTAAATGTTCAGAAATCACAAGTCAGTCATGAGATTGGGATTTTTATTTTAAAGTTGGGTTCTTTTTATCTGCCTTCAGGTTTTTGATCATTCAGGGTACATGCTGCGATGACAAGTGCAAGCTTTTGCTGCAATCTTACTAATTTTATTTTTAAAGTCAAAGTTCTCATGTTTTTTATTGCAAGTCTTATGATTTCAGGCTTTTAGAAAGCTTTTCTTCCACTCATTTTTCAGCAGTGCCATCCAAGCAGCAGGAACAGACCAAATTTAAAGGAGCTAAAAGCCTGAGAAACATTATCCACTTGATTTTTGAGCCCAAACAGAGCTGTAGGTCGGGTATGACATAGAGTCCCCCCTAGGGATTTTCCTGCCCCCTTTCAATCCAACATGTCCCTGTCTGTAGGGAACATCATGACGCTAAGGAGTGGGGTCGTGTCAGAAAAAAGCGTGATGATGACCTCTTTGCCTTGCTCCCTTTCCATTGTGATTCCACATCCTGTGGAGTGTTGTGATGCCACTCCTAGGGAGGTGGAACAAATTACCTAGGGCGGTGGTGGGAGCTCTCCTTGGCTGGAGGTTTTCAAACAGAGGCTGGACGGCCATCTGTCGGGGATGCTGTAGCTGCGGATTTCCTGCATTGAGCAGGGGGTTGGACTAGATGACCTCTCTAAGGTCCATTCCAGTTCTACGATTCTATGAACACTCTAAGGGGCAAGGTTACATCAGAAGGGGTGTGACAGCCCCTTTGCCCCACCCTCATGTGGCGCCGCCACCCTCTGAATGAAAGCTCAGAGGCAGCTGCTGCAGCTTGCGAACATGTCGCTTACACTCTAGCGCTCTTCACTGGCAGCATCATATCTGAACACAGCTTCAGTGCATGAAAGAAAGGCCCATCCTGCTCCCACACGGATGCCAATTGCAAAACTAACTGGAACAGAGTTGGGCTCTGCAAGAAAAATAGCCCAACAGACTCCAAAGCCTGGTGTGAGGCAGTGTAGTCTGTTGTGCTGCTTGATTTTCATGGCTCTCTGCTATTTATTCTGATGTCATGTTTGGTACATATTTTATCCACTGGCTGGTTTAGCTGTCACTGGCAGTAATTACTGCCAAAGGCAGGGGCTGTCTAATTAATGTTCTCCCTCTCCTGGGCAGAATTTATATCGCCGTTAAGGATAAATATGGATGCTGGGTGGCATTTAGACCTCAGATTATATTTTTTTCCCTTCCAAACGCAGCCATTAGGGAAGCTTTAGCTGCATCTGATTACGGTACAAAGACACCAAAACACTTCCAGCAGGCTGACTTGTGCCAAGATATTATGGCCCATAAGCCGTGATGCTCTCTCTCCAGGGATGTTTAGGAGATAAACCTCATCTCTAAGCAAGACTTTGATCTGGAAAACTGATTCTTTCCCTGCCAACCTCCCTGACCTGTATGAGCTTAAAGCAGGGGTAGGGAAGCTTTTCCTTTCTGCAGGTCACTCTGAAGCTCCATAGGCCAGATAGGGGCTGGATTGGGGGGAGGGGGACCTAAGGGGGGTGCTCCAGATGGAGGAAGGAAGGGGAAGGTCCAGATCATAGAGCTATGCCATGGTCCCCTATCCTTGAGGGCATGCTCTCATCTCTGCTCCCTTCCCCTGAGCTCACTTCTGACCAGATCCAGCAATTGGAAAGGGGCCAAATAAAAAATAGCCATGGGCTGGATTTGGCCTCAAGACAGAGCTTCCTTACCCCTGTTTTAAAGGGATGCTGTCAAGTAATTTACCATCCGAATACAATTTCACTGGGGGGGACATATCTGTGTACCTTCTTGCATAAGCATCATCCAGTAGGCAAACTAAGCATGTTCCTAGTGCCCAAAGTAATGAAACCAGGGGACAGGCTAAATAGTGTTTACACTGACCCCTCAACCCACAGTGCCCCAAAGTCCTCCCCCTTTAGTGCAGCCCACACCAGGCCAGGATTACAGCGCTTCCGTGTAGGAGCCCAGCTGCTCTCAGTCTCTGAGTTCATAAGTGAGAAATTGGCAGGGTGCAGTGTGCTAGGAACAGCATGGAATGGATCCCCTTGTGTGTATAATCCCCTCCCCCTTCTCTACAGGGCTCCACCTTTCTCTTCCCTGTGGATCTCCTATCCAGGCACTCTCTAACCTGGACCCCACCTCACAGACCCAACATCCCCATGACCACCTCTACAATCTCAACCAATGCTTCCCCTATTCAGGGAACTGCTAATCTTCCCCCCCACCTTGAAATGAGTGTGTGTTTGCCTAGGAGCAGAACCAGGGGTGCAGTCAATCTGTTTACACCCATTGTGGCAGGCAACTCAGGTAGTTGAGGCTCTTCTGGATGAAGGCATGCATTCTTCGATAGGGGATGGATCCATGGCATAGATCCATGATCTGCACCCTCCCCTTCCTGCCTACAGTCAACTCTTGAAATATAAGCTCTCAGGAGCATACTGCTTCCTTGGCAGTCAAAGCAGGTTAAGGTTGCCACCTATGCAAATTTTTAAGGCTCACTTATGAAAAATACATGTTGCAGGCCCAGCTTTGTTTGTCAATGCAGGCCCTGCAACATGAATTTTTCATAAGTGGTCCTTAAAATTTTGCATAGGTGGCAACCCTAAGGCAGGTCCATATGAAAACTCTACCTTGCCCATGTATCTGTCCATCATGTGCCCGTAAGAAGAAAGAAAGAATTTTTTAAAAAATATATATATATATATATATATATATATATATATATATATATATGCATCCAATGCAAGAGCACACGTGCAGGATGGAAGGAAGGCAGCAAGGATTGTAGACCATCCTCATGATAAAGTGAACGAGGGTGTGTTACATTCAGTCATGGGCCAGGAGAAATCAATGTGACAGCGTCTCATTGATTTTTGAGGTACAGAGGGACAATTATGATAATCCAGACTGCTCTCCTGCATAACATAGGCCATACATTTCACCAGTCAATTTCTGCATCTATCTAGTGCCAGAACTCATGCCTATTATATCTTTTAGAAAGACATCTCATCTTGGAACTGATCAGTCTGTTGGCATTGTGCACTGCCTCACAAATACTGGAACAGATCCAACCACTTAATTCTCTGGGTCACATTCCAAAGATGGTGTAGTGATGATGTTAATAAGCCGAGGCAGGGGAATCACATGTGTCAGCCTACAATAACTGTCTCTGTTCTTAAGGTGAATGGGACCAGTGGACATGGGACTAAGTAGAAAGCTGGCTACTCCATCCTAACACATCATGGTTGGTTTGCCTCTTCCATCAGCTGAGTCTGGCTGAGAATTTACTATGCCAAATCCTGGATAGGAACACCAAGGACTGTAACAAGGAAGGTTTGGCTGAAGGGTTTTGTATCACTTGCCTGCAAGACTGCCGTGTGGTTTCTGTAGCCACATCCTGAAGTTTCAGGGTGCTTTCAGAGGTTACGACTTAGAGTGGTAAATCCCATGGCAAGCGTGATAAAACATTGGGCGCTCTTCCCCCATAGATTTAGTTTGTGAGGTGTGAACACTTTTAACGTATGGTAAATCTGTCGTGATCTGTGAAAGAAGATGTTCCACTGAAAATAACCAAGGAACAACCTGCTCTCTAGATCACAGTGGATTTACCACATCTTAAATAAGCACACTGTGTGGTAAATCACCATGGATTTTCCTTAGCTTTTTGGCGGATTTACCACTTGAATTTGTAATGGAGGAAAGTACCCTTCATCTTGATCTAGGGCGAGCCCATTGGCTGGGCTTCCTCAGAAGCAAATTGTATAATGTACATTGTGTATATTGATCTTTGTATATTTTATAGCTATAAAAATGGGCCAGGGCTGTTAGCTGGGCTCAGTCAGTTGCTCAGCTGGTTTAAAAAATGAGATAAAAGCAAACAACTGCTGACCCCTCCTCTCCCGTTGATCTTTCTAAGGATAACGATATTGTGGTTCAAGGCAACCGTTGATCGTGTTGCTAGGTGGGGAGGGGAATGCCTTCCTGAAACAGAAAATGATGCCATATGTGTGTGTTAATCAACCGCTCGTGAGTACCTGTTTTCTCGAGTTGTAAGGATATATAACGGAATAGAACAATAGCTCTGTTCTGTTGCTGCTGAACTCAGCTGTCAAACCACCACTGGCTTCAACAGGTGCAGGGCCTGAGTCAGAGCTAGACCAAGTATCTGCGGCAAATATTGTATTCAACAATTTTGACTGTTTCGAATCAGGTCCAGCAGAGCGGATACAAACTGCTATTCACCCCTGCTTCATTCCAATATTTGTTTTGGTTTTCCAGGTTGTTGTTTTTCCATCTTTTTCGGTCATTTTGGCTCAGTTATTCAGCTGAATATCTGATTACCCAAACCAAAATGAGCAAAAAAAACCCAGAAAATTCAGAGTATCTGATATGAAATATCCAATGAAACAGATAATATCCATTTTGGTTGAAGACATTATTTTGATATTTGGATGGCTATCAGAAAGTGCAAATAGTATGTGCAAATAGGAAATTAGTCATTCATATTTCATCTCTAGTTTGAGTTCCTCAGATATTACCTCTTGGTAATTAAAGGCCTATTTTCCACATACTTGAATTTACAGCACAATTGGACTATTTCTGGGACTAAGGGCACTTTAGCTGTCTTTTAATGCAATGTATTTACTACGGATTATCTGCATGGAGCACAGTGTTAATACTAAAATTATATATATATATATTGTATATATTATGTATGTATCTTACTTTTTGGACTGCTTTGGTTTTCAAAATAAAAAAGGGCAAAGAATTATGGATGGTGTTGTACACAAATTTTCTAGCAGGCTGGGAACAGTCTCCTTTTCACATGAATTGTTACAGTGGCAGAACCATGTTTTTGAGTGGTGAGGGAGAAGGTGGACGGACAAAAATTACCCATAGGGGCTGCTGTCCCTTGTCTTGTACTTGTCTCTCCAGTTTAGCTCTTTATCTTGGTTTCCAAGACTTGCCCTGCCCTTGCTTCTGTTCTCCCAGTCTTGTCTTGCTCGTTGCCCAGTTCCAGCCTTTCCTTGTCTTTGCTTCCTTTCCAGTTCTTGCTCCCAGCTTTGTCTTCTAATCAGACTCTTCCCCCATCTCTGGTTCTTCTGATCCTTACTCCATGCCCTGACCCATCTCTGGTTCTTCTGATCCTTACTCCATGCCCTGACCCAACTGTCTGCCCACAACCTGGATGCCCCTCGTCCTATGCCCATGGGCTGGAATAACAAGCAGTGAGGGAGGCAGAGATACAGAAAGGCGGAAGCACTGAAGGGTTCTGGGACAAACAAAGGGCTGCAGGGGAAAAACACCAACCTGGAGTAGCTTCTTTGCAGAGGTAATTACCTACCCCTGCTTTATCCTTCTGTGAATACAGCAGGCAAGGTTGAAGTGAGTTAGGAGGTACAAAAGCTTGTGCGGACTCTGAGGTGCTGGGATTATTTTGCTACATCACCATACACACACAGCCTTCTTAGTTTAAAATATCTGCATAAAGATGTAAAAAAATCCAGCTCTCCTGAGCAAATAGCTTCCTGTCCCAAATACCTTCCCAGCACCAGTCCATTTTAGAAATAAATACATGAACCGTTATATAAACAAACAAGTGGAGATGCAGCTGCAATCTCAGGTACCGCAGCAGGCCCCTCTATAATTAATGGCCCTAAGAAAAATAATCAAATTGTGGATTACAACCAAAAGAAAAGACCATGTGGCGGGTGGACCATAATTGCAAACAGATGCATAGACGCGAACCGCCAATTCTTACTACCAGCAAGAAGTAGTAATAGGGGACTCAGCTGGAGCCAGGGAGTTAGCACTTCTCAGATTCCTATCTGGTGATGTCACTTACTCATTGTGTATTAGCCTTGGTCATGTCACTGAACTCTTCTGTGCCTCAGTTTCTCCAGCTATAAAAGAAGAGAGAATACTTTCTTGTGACTGTATTCTTGTCTGTCTGTGTTCCCACTCCTTTGTCTTCCATCTTTTGGGGTAAAGCCACAAGTGATGGTCAAGCTGCCACCTCCTGGAACGCGGCAACCTGGGTGGACAGGGTGCACAAACACCTGCCTGAACACAAACCGCACGTGCTCCCAGCCGGGCCAAAGGCAGCACAGCCCAGGGGCAGGGAGAAGAGGGAAGGTGTGGCCATCTGTCCCTACCCCCATGCTGTGCCCAGCAGCTGGGCATGGCGGAGGCAGCCCTGGCTGGCAGACAGATGTGCTAGCTCTGGAATGGCCTGCTTTGCCTCAGTCGGGTGGGCCCTAGCTTGGGCTGCTACTTCAGCTATATGCCAAGGTGAGAGCATGGACTAGCCGCCAACATGACCAAGAATACCCCGAGTCAACATATGGTGGCCGTGAACCAAACGTGACAGCAGCCTGCGGAGCAAAGCGGGCAGCTGTCACGTTACCTGTGGCCATCCTAAATAATAAACTTCACCCCCATCATCCCTGGGGCCGGGACCTGTCTCTAATTAATGACTGTTCAGTGCCAGGGACAGTGTTGATGCTATATAAATAATAAATAATAATGAATAATAATGGAGGACTGTCCAGCTTAACCATTAATGATCATAAAGTGCTTTGAGAGTTTTGGGTGCTGCGGAGAGGCAAATACTATTTGTGTAGGACAGAAGATCTCTTGGGACTTTGGAGGGATTCCCCACCATGAGGGAATGTGAAGAGATTTCAGAGGGGGTGGCAACCACCTGCCCTTCTTCATCTATTTTTAACTATAATTTTTCTAGGCTTTCTTGTCAGTGGAGATAGAATCTTAATCTACATTAGGAAATGGCCTTCATTGGTGAGACTGAAGGGTAAGGAATCTTTCCTCTCTTGCTCTGCATTCGAGAGAGCCAGGGCAAATTACTAAAGTGGACAGTGGTTACCCAGGTGTGAGTGCACAATCATTGGAGTGAAAAAGACACTAGTGAATTGCTCTGCATCCATAGAATTTTGGGGAAGGGAGAGAGGCTGATGACTTCACATCTTCCTGGGCCACTAAATGCAGGGTATGTTCCAGTGTGGAAAGGTCTCTAGGGAAACGGGCATCACTAGGTTCCCATTTAGAGTGGGGCTAGAGTGTCCTGCCTGCCACCCCTCTCCCAGCATGTTCATGCTCTCTATGGAACATCATGATGTCACAGCACTCCAAAAGGGTGGAGCCATGGTTAAATCAAGGGGTGGGGGTGTGTGAGAGAGGGGGGGCGCTTAAACCCCATTGTGTGTAACAGAGAATTTCACACTAGAGACCACTATTAGGCATTTGAGGTGAAAAAGACCTTATCTTGTGGATATAATCACAACTCTACAGAATATAAGATTTAAACAGCAGGTAGGACCCTAATAAGTCATTAAGAAGCAGATGACTAATATTAAATTCCAATGTAGACTTAACTGAAATCTTACCTATTGATATAGGGATGTATCTATCAGTAGCTGGAGTCTCATCTACTATGACATCATCAGCATAAGACTGGATCAGAAACAGAGCAAGTGATTGCATGTGTTGTAGCTCAGTCATCAGAAGTGTAGGGGCTTAATGACAGAAAGTGTGTTTTAGACAAGCACCTCCACACCCATTACCCATCCATCCTGCATGTTGCAGGGCTGCATAGGGCACCAACGCGGCCCTGTAACATGCACGATGGGCGGGGGTGTTGGGTGGGGAGGCGCTCGTCTAAAAACACCCTGAGTCATTTCCAATCCAAAGGAAACCAACTCCCGCTAGCAAAGAATCTTCCTATTCTTTTGATCCTTATTGGTTTAGGAATTGCTGTAGCTAGATTTTGAGGCCCACAGAGAATTGCCACCTTTTTCCTGAGGAGTTAACCCCAAAAGATGCAGGGTCATGCCAGAAGGGGCCTCTCTCACTCTATTTCCAACAGTTATTTATTTATTTAAATTTATACCCCACCCTTCCCCGAAGGCTCAGTGTGGCTTACAATAATGATAAAAAACACAAAATATAATAATAATTATTTTTTTTTAAATCCCAGGAAAATCCCTTACAGAAAACTCACCCTCAGCCAGAAACCCACCCACCTCAAACTGTATCTCTGACTGTCAAATGCTTTGCTTTAGCTGTCCCCTTTTAAGCTTTTCTGGCTTGTCTTTTACCCTGTGTTGCCCCAGCCTACATGTACCATGAAGGAAGAGAAGTCACGAGAAGCGCCTGATATCCTACTCAGCCATTTATATTGAACATGCTAAATATAATAGAGTATATATATATATATATATATATATATATATATATATATATATAACTACTGTCATGGATTTGGGGACTCACTATCCCACTTTAGGCTGTTGTGACTCAGTTTCCCTGGCTTGCAGCTCTCACTGGATCAGCTCTCTCTAGAACTGATTCAGCCTGCAAGAGGGAACCTTCTTGTCGCTTTTTCAGCCACACAGTTTCCCAGCACAAACTCTTTCTCTCTAGGTTTGTCTGTGTTTGTAAACACAGAATTAACCCCAATCTGTGTCTCGCCAATGTTAGGATTAACAATTCCACTGGACCATACGAAGTTCAGTAAAAAGAAGTTTAATTAGTAAATCATGAATAAGCATGCAGTACAAGATTATACTCGAGAGTGCAGAAATCAAAACCACATAACCAATAACGCATTCCTATCTGTACTTTGATTCTCCTAATTTAGGCTTACCCTAATCAAGGTCCAAGGGTATTTCAGTTCATGTCACAGCCAGTGATGGAAAGCTTGGCCGGGAATCAGTCTTAGAGTCGCCAAAAAGTCTCACTTCATAGTTCCTTTGGCCCAGCCCTTCTCTGGCTGGTAAGATGTCTCGATGCAGATGAAAACCCCCATTAAATACCTTTTCAGGGTCCTTTGTGTGATTTTCCCGCCTGGGGACTCTGTGCTTTCCGTCATGTCCCCAGGAAGAAATTCATTTGCAACTCAATGGTCTATGACTAGTGTCTGCAGCGGTGTTTTAGGCTTTTTCTGAATACACATTTGGTATGACTTTGCCTTTCTCCATTGCCTGAAGTGAGTTTACAGTTCTCAGCTTTCACATTACATATATGTTTAACCATTACCTTTACATATTTGTTAGACCTGTAGTCTACATGTAGCCCCGTATCTTTTTATGACAACTACCTATGCTGGGACAGAGTAAATCAGTATAGCACCATCTTCTTCAGCTGGTACTCTGACATAGGCCGAGTCTCTGACCGGTCATATTTTAGAGATACAGCAGTAAGAACAACTGTTCTTACTGCTGTATCTCTAAAATATGGCAGATCAGAGACTAATAGAACTAGAGTAATAGAACTAGATTCTGACGAAGGTTCTCAAATGTGCCAGAGAGGCCTTGCCTGGAGCGAGCAAGTACAGTTTGTTGTGGAATTGCAAAAGGAGGTGAAAAAACATTATTCTTTCAGATCTGTCATGTTTTTTTGCATTGAATGGGAGAGTAATGCATTTGAGAGAGCAGTTATCTCCTGACCTAACCATGCAAACAGGGTATTGAAAACAAAGCAACTTTCCCATCTCTCTGAAGTGTTAATGGGCTACTTGGTAGCTGGTTGAGAGTTCTGAGTAGCAGCAAGCAGTAAAAGTATCTGCTCACCTCTGGCTGGGGTCTTTTCTGGGCTGCCTGGTCTACCCAACTGCCCATGAAGAGAGATAGGTAGTCAGCAGCAGCAATAAATATAGTGTCCGCTGGGCATTCTGTGCTCAAACTAGGAACTGCTCCATCGTTTTCCTTTAAAGAAGTTGACAGAGGTGACACAAGTGTGCAGTACCGAGGACTCCTGTCATGACTGCAACAAAGGTTAGACACTTTGCCATACAGCTACTGCCGTTGTGGCTGCCTTGCAAACAGATAGCTAGCGAATGGGCCAATATGTAG
>QEPC01011737.1:10977-48398 GCA_003113815.1 Sphenodon punctatus
GGGGGGGGGGGGGTAGGATGACTTTTTCCCCCCATTCCTCCATTAAGGGAAGAGAATGGAGGGAGCAGACTGGAAACCCACCCATGCTGGCCACAGCTCTTTTCAGTACATCACTTTTGCAAGCATCATCCAGGATTACTACAGCAATGGCTGGCTGTGGTACAAAAGCCGGGACTCGACATGTACCAGGACTCTGACTATGCACCTGTTTGAACCTCTGCACCCAGCACATTTCAGCTGGGCAGCAGAGGTGGCAGGAACTCACTCATACCCACCCACCCAACATTGCACTGTGGGACACATCTGGTCACTTTTGGGGGACCTGGAAGGAATTTTGTCACTGACTGACAGTTGTGATCCTTGGCTTTTGCCTTACCATAGCACAGGTAGGGACAATTCTGTTGATTTTAATTGGTTTCTTAATGGGCCACGGTTGGCCAGGTGGTTTTATTTGTGACTCTGTTATGAAATCGTTGTTACATTCTTTGTGGGGGGATCCAGTGGTAGGTGGTGTTAAGAGGGCCAATCCCAAACCCTACGGAACCCGTGTGCGCGCGCGTGTGTGCGGTTTCTACGTGGCACTATGTGGTTAGTACATGTGGTTTCCACACGGGTGCGCGTGTCTGTATGCGGGATTCTCAGGGCTTTGGATCAGCCCCAAAGTCTATAGGTAATAGGACACATGGCTGAATGGGCATCCCCTTACGAGATGGGAACTGTGAACCACACCAGTGGCAGGTTATGGCCAAGGGATGCTAAATGGCCCAGGGAACCACAAAGACAGAAGCAGTTCATATTAGAACAAAAGGGCCTCTTTTCTGCCTGGCTGCATGGTCCCAAAGGGAGAGCTAATCACATCACCCACAACTGAGCTCTGCAGTGTGGGTGGTAAAATTAAGGTTAGCTAATTTAGTGAGGGACAGTACCTGAGCACATGTCAGTCTGCCCTCTTGCTGCATTTGCATGTATGATCTACTGGACCCAATCTGTTATGATAATGCTGATGTGAATTTGAATAAAGAGTGCAGCCTTTAAATCCCTAAATGATGCCTCCTTGCCTTCTACGGGGTGCAACAACAATAACTAAGAGATGACAATGCTTTTATGACCACTGATAACTAGTGAAGGTATACTTGTATTTAGATTAAAGGCTCCTAATCTCAGTACATTGTATGTAATCTATGTAATCATTTTATTTGCTGTGAAGGTTGATACATTTGAAATAAACATCTTTTCTTCTAGTTCTTCCAGCTTGTAATGAGAGTAACAGACACAACAGGGAACTTATGTCGGGGAACACTGACTGTCTATATCAGGGATCTGAATGAGGAGGCACCTGAATTTGTGTAGGAATTCATTTCATTTTCTTACCATAAGAGGTTTTTACCAGATCTAAATGACAAATACAGTTTGCTTTAGGTATGGAAAATAATTTGATCGTGCAGTTTTTCTGGTTTATGGCTTAGTTTCCCGTTTCTTTAGTGATGAAATAATGCTAAAAAGATTTCCAGAATGAGTTAGAAGAATGTACACAGTAGGGGATGAATTTAACAAACCCAAATGTGTGGAAGGATGGCCTGTGCAAAACTGACTCACAAAAATTTTCATGTGCTGTATTCTTTGAACAGCTATAGGGCTGCAGGATGTAAAGGGATGGGTCAGGTTAAGTGTCCCCTTAGATTGGTTTATCAGGAGAACATAAGCTTTGGAGGGCTATGCAAAAACAATGACATGTTATGGCTATGGTCTCTTCCTCAGATGTGGGTTGTGCTCTTTCCTGGCTGGAAAAACTTAGTGAGTGGTACTGTGGGATTATTTTTCATCTCCCTGAGACCTCTGCCACAAGGTTCTATTCTGTCCCCTCTCCTGTTCAATGTATATATCCAGCCGCTGGGTGAGGTTGTGAGAAGATTTGGCGTTCTGTGTCATCAATATGCAAATGACACCTAACTCTACCTCTCATTTTCATCCAAGCCAGACCCAGCAGTCTCGGTGATTACTTGGTGTCTGACAGCTGTGGGAGACTGGATGCGGGTGAGCCTACTGAAGCTGAATTCTGACAAGATGGCGGTGATGCTAGTGGGGAGGGCGGTGGCGTTGATGTCCCACATCAGTGATGGGGTTCACCCCCCACTGGTCCCCCAGGTTCATAGTCTGGGAGTGCTTCTCAATTCCTAGCTCTGCCTGGATACCCAGGTGGGGGCTGTGGCGAGGAGTGCAATTCGCCAGTTACATCTGGTGCGGTGGCTTTGGCCATTTGTCTCAGATTCTGACCTGGCCGCTATCATCCATGCTTTCATCACCTTAAGACTAGACTATTGTAACGTGCTCTACATGGGGCTACCCATGGTGATGGTTCGGAGTCTGAAGCGGGTGCAGAATGTGGTGGCCCATCTCCTTATGAAGATGGGTCGCTGGGAGAACATTACACTGGTGCTCCGTTCCCTACACTGGCTGCCCGTAGTCTTCCATAGGGATGTGCGAACGCAGTTCGGATGTTCAGAGTTCGGACTGAACTCGGTCTGTTCGGACGACCGAACCGAACGTCCAAACCAAACTTGAAAACAACCAGTCAGTTCGGTCATGTTTGGGTGAGTTTGGATGAGTTCAGGGAGGGAAAAACATGACTGGAAAGGAGCAGACTTCCTGGCACCAGGGGTGGAGACCAGGGGTGGTCTTAGGGCCAAATGATACCGAAAAAAATCTTCGAATTCGGTATCGATACCGATAGCACTATTTCGAATGTTCAGCAATGTTCAGCTGAACCAAACTCCGCCCAACCGAACCCAAACTCGGATTTCGAACTGAACGACCGAATGGCCGAACATTCAAACTGCGTTCTGTTCGCACATCCCTAGTCTTCCAAGCCCAATTCAAGGTGTTGGTGCTTACCTATAATGCCCTATATGGCCTAGGCCCCACCTATCTGTGGGACCGCCTCACCCCCCAGGCTTTGGATTGACCCCTGCGGTTGACCGGGATCGCCTTTCTCAAGTCCCCCGTGTATCCCGGGGAGGAGGATATGGAGAGGTGATTGTCGGTGACTACGTCAAGGCTGTGGAACTCCCAGTGGAGGCCCGGGTGGCCCCAGATCTCCCCTCCTTTTGATGACAATGCAAGACCTGGCTGTTCCGCCAGGGTTTTGGTGAGGGAGACAGGTGAAGAGTGGGGGGACTGGGTTAAGGTGGAAAGGGTTTTGTTGTATTTTGTATTGCTGCCTCCATTTGAACTGAATGTTTTATATTATTAAATTATATTATTCTTTTATTGTATTTTTATTGTATTTTATGCATGTGAGCTGCCCCGAGCTGCTTTTTCAGAAGGGACGGGGTATACATTTATTAAATAAATAAATATTCCATACATCTAGCACCAACTATCTTTTCCAACCTTTGGAGCTCAAATACTAAATTTTGGATTATTAGGACCCATATAGAGTAAAAATATCAGCACAGAATTTGCTACATTATATTAAGATCCTATTAGGGAAATTGCTTTTTTCCATATGACTGTAGTATGGTCATGAGGGCCATATGTATTCTGGGGTAAGCAGAATACCATTCATAAAAATTATTAAAGTGGCACTACTTGGTTAAGTTAAAGTGGAGTTAATGGAGGTCTGGGCTATGTGGACTATGCGTTAGTTTTCACCAACTCTCACTGCTTTTACAGTAAAACAGAAGTTTACATGAGTCCAGTTCTGTGTGAGCAACAGCAAAACTACATTACCACACATGAAATCTAACTCCCATCAGTAAATAAATCTTACTCCTTTTTGTTTAGGCCATTCTCTTTGGATTCCTTTCATGTGACTGAAAACAAGCCTGTCAATGCCATCATTACAAATGTGAAAGCAGTAGATCAAGATGCAAATAGCAACATCACCTATGAATTTTCTACTCCACCGACAGTTTTTGGCTTGGATCCTAATAAGTCAGATATTTATTTTCACTTTCTCTTCATAAAACATACAGTGGGAGCTGGTAAAAAGTCTGTTTAGTGTGCTCATTTTCCAATGGGACTTACAAATGGAATTTAAAAGTAAGTAGACCATATTCAAGACACAAGACAATAATTTCTCTTTATCTCATGATGGTGATAGTAACCAGTCCTTGCTAATGCTGTTAGTTTTCTAAAATACTTGAAAAATGGTATTTGAGATGGAGAGAATCCAACAAATGTATATAGAATAAAACAGCGGCGGAACCTTTCGATCTCTGAAAACAATTTTGGAAGAAACTTTGTAGTTCAATAAATTTATCTTGATTTTGGTGGCATTAAGAATTAAGTCAAAATAAATACAGACTGAGGCCACCATCACAATGAGCTCACTTATTCTGGACTAGTTCCGTGGTTTCATGAGGACTGTAGAGTTTCTATAATGTTCGGTCTTTCAAGTCTGACAGAAGCAGAATAGACAGACAGCCTGTCTTCCTATCATAACTTGCTTATTTTCTCTCCTTTTTAATACTCAGACACAGGCAGCATTACTGTTCTTCAGCCTCTGGACTTTGATGACCCTGGACAGCTCAAAGTTTACCCCTTACAGATTGAAGCCAAAGACGATGGGAATACTCACACTTCCTTCTATACACTAACAATTTTCATAGAAAATATGGATGAGCCTACAGTGTGTGATCCAGGTTTTTCAACTGGAGCAGGCAAGTTAATTTGGATCCTCAACTGTCTATATTGGAAGAACAAAGTATTGGCTTATCAACCCACATGCTAATGGGAATTGCAGTAACATGTTATGTAGAATCCTGCATGGTTCTTATTGTCCTGAGGGACTTCAGTATCCATGCTGAGGTGGGATTGCAGGGTGCAGAGCAGGACTTCATGGCTGCCATGCCAACCATGGACCTGTCCCAGGTGATCAGGGGTCCGACACATGAGTGGGGGCATACTCTGAACTTGGTTTTCTGCACTGACCTTGAGGTGGAGGGTCTGATGATTGGAGGGGTGTTGTGTTCACCCTTGCCATGATCAGACCATTATCTCCTGTGAACCTCCATCCTAGTGCATCTGCCAGACCATAGGGGTGCTGGACAGATTTGCATATTCTCCCAGAGACTTATGGAATCAGAAGAGTCCTGGAATGCCCTTGGGGAGATACCTGTTGACCTTGATGGCTGCTCCATCGATGACCCCGTGGCCTTAAGGAACAGCTGGTTGGTGGAGGCCATAGTTGATAGGGTGGATCCTAGTTTCCTGCTTCCAGCACATCATCTCTGCAGACCCATGTGGTTTACGGAGGACCTGGGATGTGTGAAGGGAGGCAGTTAGAGCATTGGTAGCATCATACTCGTGCCCTAGATGATTGATTGCTATATAGAGTGTTTTTGAGGTCCTATTTCATGATGGTGAGGACAGAAAAGAAGGAATTCTTTGTGTCACTCATTGTATCCTCTAAGTCTCCTCTAACAGAGCTGTTGTGGGTTGTGAGAAGTCTGGTTTGTCCAGCCTGTCTCTGCCTGGAAACGGATTTGTCAACGGCCCATTGTGACATGTTTTTGAAGTCCTTTGCAGAGAAAATCGCTCCCATTGAGCTGGATTTCGACTCCATTATTTCAGGGGCAGTAGCAGAGCCAGAGGTTAGGAATGCCCTGTCTGGTCAGGTTTGTGGGGCAACTTTCAATTGGTGACACCTGCCAATGTGACCAATGTGCTGGGGTCTGTCTGGGCCATGACTTGTGAACTCCATCCTTCCCCGTCCTGGTTAGTAAGAGCTGCCAAGGAGATGCTGGGACTGGTGGGGGTTATCAACTAGGGGTATGCAGGGCCCCATGTCATTTTTCATTTTTTGTTATCATTTTCATTATTAAAATGTGTCATTTTCATTAATAACAAAATGTCATTTTTCGTTATTGTTGTCGGTATTGGTACTGGTGCTGATTTCAAACAAAGATTTTAATTTTGGTATCGGTATCAATTTTGCGTGCCAGTGAAGAATTATTGTCAGACGTTGAACTCCTTCCCCTTCTCATTGTGATACAGAAAGAACTGCACACAATAA
The DNA here is from genome assembly GCA_003113815.1 of Sphenodon punctatus. Lineage (NCBI taxonomy): Eukaryota > Metazoa > Chordata > Lepidosauria > Sphenodontia > Sphenodontidae > Sphenodon > Sphenodon punctatus. Next base: position 16,994 of record QEPC01011737.1, read on the forward strand.
TATGTATTGTACACAATATATAGATTTATTTATAATATATACAGAAACTACGTTAAACCTAACCTATGTATAATATAAAATGTTCCTATCCTATAATCCTAATGTATATAATAATATTGCCTAGTATCTAAATATCTAATCTGTATATATACAACTAACATTTATATCTATATAATATATGGACAGGGGGAGACAGACAGGGGAAGGGAAAAGGAAAACTCATATATATACAACTAATATCTATATAATATATGGACAGGGGGAGACAGACAGGGGAAGGGAAAAGGAAAGCTCAGAGGTATATCTACTATCTCTAATCTATCTCTGTTCTCTATCTCTAATGCTATCTCTCTCTTTATATATATGTGTGTACCTAAGGAATAAGGATTGAGTGGGAGGGAGGGAAATAAGGGTTATATATATAATATATACAGAAACTAAGTTAAACCATATATATAGGAGGATTTCTAGGGCAAGGACCAGCAGCTTCTGCAAACTCACCCTGACAAGCAAGAGGGCTAACACAGAGTGAAGCAGCCCAACCCTACAATATTAAGGGTTGCAGTGCCCTCCCACAGAGCCCTTGTGATTGGTTCTGTGAGGCAGAGGCACTGAGGAATCTCAGGGTGTCATTCAACTGCTGGGATCTGCTTGCACTGCTCATTGCCAGAGATACATCTATCAGGTCCTTCCACTTCCAGTTCAAGAGTTCAACACTGTTTCTGGGTCCGAGAAGTCTGCTCCCTCATCCCCTCTCCACATTTCCCTCCCCAAAACACCTGCCAGGCTGCCAGGCAATAACAAAATCAATAAAGACTTTCATTATCGTTATTGATTTGGTATTATTTTTTGTCATTTTCGTTATTGTAAAAACTTTTGATATATGGTCTTTGACTGTAATAAAACACACATTATTATTATTGTAAAAATGAAGACAACAATTTTCATTTTCGCTATTGATATAATGAAAATAACATGCAGATCACAATTAGCAATGCCTCCCTTTGGGAGGGTAGGGTGCTGGATTGCTTCAAGGAGGCTGTGGTTCGGCCCCTCCTCAAGAAACCATCACTTGATGTTGATGCCACAGCTTGCTACCAACCTGTCTCTAACCTTCCCTTTTTATTTATTTATTTATTTATTTACATTTAGTAGCTGCCCCCTCCTGCCCATGGCATCTCGGGGCAGCTTACAAGATACAAAAATAACAATAAGTTAAAATGACCATAAAACAAAAGATTAAAACATCTTTAAAAAAACCTAAAAACAACCCCCCCCCAAACATTGACCCCACCCCCCTCCCCTCCTCCGAAGGCCTGGGAGAAAAGCCAAGTTTTGCAGGCCTGGCGGAAGGCCAGCAGATTTGGGGCCAGATGGGCTTCCTCCATGAGGGAGTTCCATAATCGCGGCCCAGCCACTGAGAACGCCCTCGCCTACACGGGGGACCTCCAAGATGGCGCCCTTGGCAGACCGAAGGGGCCACTCTGGGGTGTGGAAGGTGAGACAGTCACTGAGGTATGAAGGGTCAAGACCGTGTAGGGCTTATAGGCCAAGGCCAACACCCTGAATCTGACTCAGTACGCTATAGGCAGCCAGTGAAGTGCGCGGAGCACAGGTGTTATATGCTCCCGTCGGATCGTCCCTGTCTGGAGATGAGCCGCCGCGTTCTGCACCAGCTGCAGCCTCTGAACCAGCATCAAGGGAAGCCACATGTAGAGCACATTGCAGTAGTCCAGCCTCTAGGTGATGAAGGCATGGATGAGGGTGGCCAGATCAGGTCTGGAAATATATGGACCCAGCCTCTGCACCAGATACAGCTGGCGGAAGGCAGCCTTAGCCACCATCTCCACCTGCTGATCTAGGTGGAGGTATGAATCCAATAACACTCCCAGACTCTGAACCTGCTGGGCTACGGGGGGAGCGGACCCCCTCTACAAGGGTAGCCACCACCTCCCTCACCCTACTCACTGCCATCACCTCCGTCTTATCAAGATTGAGCTTCTGTCTGCTCTGCTGTAATCAATCTGCCATGGCCTCCAAGCATTGGGACAGCACCGAGATGGCAAGACCTGGGTTGGTTGAAAAAGAGAGGTAAAGCTGGGTGTCATCACCATATTGATGGCAATGAACGCCAAACCCTCTCACGATCCCCCCCAAGGGCTGCATATATACATTAAACAATAATGGAGACGGTATAGAACCTTGCGGAACTCAGCACCTAGGACAACCTGCTGGCTTCTCCGCGAGAGGAATGATTGGAACCATCCAAGGACAGTCCCATCCAGACCGCTCAGGGCTCGCAATCGTCTCAACAGCAGCCCATGGTTCACTGTTTCAAAAGCGGCCGAGAGATCTAACAGGATCAGAAGTGTTGAACGTCCTATGTTCATCTCCCGGTGGAGATTGGCCACCAAGGCCACCAGCGCCATCTCTGTGCCATAGCCAGGGCAGAGCCGGGGAAGGTTATTGAATGGGTAGTGGCTCAGCAGCTCCAGGCACAATTGAACAGCATCAGTTTTCTTGATCTCACACAGTCTGGTTTTCGCCTGGGTTGCAGCACAAAGACAGTGCTTGTGGTTTTAATTGATGACTTCCTCATGGAATTGGACAAGGGTTGTATTACCCTGTTGGTCCTATTAGATCTGTCGGCGGCTTTTGACACTGTTAATCACGAGTTGTTGGTGATTTGGCTGTACGGTAGATGGAACTTTTTTACAGTGGTTCCGTTCGTACCTCACAGACAGTTCTCAGAAAGTGGTGCGAGGGGACTGCACTTCGTCCCCTGGTGGCCTCCTGTGTGGGGTTCTTCAGGGTTCCATTCTACCCCCTCTCCTATTTAACATGTATATGAAGCTGCTTGGGGAAATTGTTCACAGCTGAGGGGGGTCCACTATCATCAATATGCTGATGACACACAGCTGTACTTGTCATTTTCATCTGACCCATGCCCCGCTGTCTCCTTGCTGTCTTGGTACTTGACTGCTGTGGGGGACTAGATGAGGTCAAACTTATTGAGGCTTAGTACTTAAAAGACAGAGGTGATGTTAGTTGGTGGGAATGGTGATCTGGGCGAGGAGGTCTCCCCTGTTTTGGGGGTGTCTGTCATCATTTAGTTCCATCCGTGTGGAGTCTGGGGGATGCTCCTGGATTCACAACTATGCCTGGACTCTCAGGTGTTGGCTGTGGCCAGGGGCGACCTCCCAATTACATCTGGTGAAACGGCTCCGTCCATATATCTCGGACTCCAACCTCGTGACTATTATACATGCATTCCTCACCTCGAGGCTAGACTATTACAATGCACTCTACATGGGGGCTGCCAATGGTGATGGTCTGGAAGCTGCAGCTAGTGCAGAATGCGGCAGCCTGCCTCTTTGCTGGGACAGGCTGCAAGGAGCACACAACACCTGTGCTCCAAACACTGCACTGGCTGCCTATAGTCTTCTGGGCTCAATTCAGGGTGCTAGTGTTGACCTGTGAAGCCCTTCATGGCCTAGGCTCTACTTATCTGAGTGATCGCCTCATCACCTAGGTTCCAGGACAGCCCTGGCGGTTGTCCGGGGGTGCTGTCCTAGAAGTCCCATGTTATTGGAGGGTATGGATGGACAGGAGGGTGTTCTCAGTGGCTGCACCATCACTTTGGAACTCCCTCCTAGTGGAGGTTCACCTCAGCCTGAACCTCCTCGCCTTTCCGATGTAATTGTAAAAATTGGCTCTTCCATCAGGCATTTTGTGGGGGAGGAGGGGAGAGTGGATTGGGTTTGGGCTAGTTCATGCACCGATGAAAGTCTTTTTAGCATATCTAGAGTTTTAGTACTGTTTTAAATTGTTGTTTATTTTTTTATTTTAATCATATATTTTATGATTATTAATTTGCAACATTGTGAGTGAGCTGCCCCAAGTCGCTTCAGTGAGAGGGGCAGGGTAGAAATAAAAACATAATTTAATTTAATTTAATTTAATTAATTTAATGGTGGATGAGAGTATTATTATACATCCCTTCATGCTATGGCCCTCTCAGAAGTATCCGGACTGAAAGTTCAGATTGCACTAATTTCTATGTGCAGTTATGGACTAGAAATACAGTATACATTTTTAAGTGGGGACATTGACTATTGACATCAAGGGATGAGGTGGATTTTCCATTGCTGAAGGTTGTTTTCACTCTAAACAATATTTTATTTATTTATTTATTAGATTTCTAGGCCACCACCTCTTGCTACTGCAGTTCTGGGTGGCTTACAACACAATAAAAACACAAAATGTCAAATAACAATAAAACCAGTATAAATTACAATATAAAATTAATATGAAAACAATACATGAACGCATGGCAGAGTATAACCACCCGTCTACCTAACCCCCCTCCCTCACCTGTCTCCCTCACCAAAGACCCAGCAGAAAAGCCAGGTCTTACGCTGTCTACGGAAAGAGAGAAGGCTTGCGGCCAGGTGGACCTCTGTCGGGAGGGAGTTCCACAGCTATGATGCAGCCACCGAGAACGTCCTCCCCATTGTCAACACGTGAGACACTCAGGGGATGCTGAGGAGGGTGCCCCCGACTGACTACAGGGGCTGATCCAGGACCCGGGTGATGAGGCAATCCCGCAGATAAATGGAGCCTAAGCCGTATAGGGATTTATAGGTAAAAACCAACACCCTGAATTGGACCCAGAAGACTATAGGCAGGCCAGTACAGAGACCTGAGCACAGGTGCAATGTGCTTGTGTTGACTTGTCCCCATAAGGAGGCAGGCCAACTGCAGTTTCTGGATCATCACCAAGGGTAGCCAAGAGTGCATTGCAGTAGTCCAGAATTGAGGTAATGAAATCATGGATGATGGTGCCTAGGTCGGAGTCTGAGACATACGGCCAAAGTTGTTGCACCAGATGTAACTGGCAGAATGATTCCTTTGCCATAGCTGCCACCTGGGCACCCAGGCAGAGCCATGAGTTCAGGAGCACCCCCAGACTATGAACCCGGGGAACCAATAGAGGGCAGAACCCATCAATGATGGGTGCCACCACTCCCTCAGTCCCTCCCACCAGCATCACCAACATCTTGTCAGGTTTCAGCTTCAGATGGCTCGCCCTCATCCAATCTTGCACAGCTGTCAGACTGAGCACCGAGACTGCCGGGCCTGGGTCAGCTGAAAAGGAGACGTAAAGTTGGGTGTCGTCAGCATATTGATGACACCGCATTCCAAACCCTCTGACCACCTTGCCCAAAGGCTGCATGTACATGTTGAACAGGAGAGGGGACAAAATATAGCACTAGTTTAAAAGAAAGTTATGAGGTTGATTGCATTACTAACTGGAATTCTATGGCCTGTGCTTTATGGATTTGACTAGATGATCATAAAGAGTCCTTCAGAATTTAACATCTGTATAAAGTTCTCTTTGTAAGATTGTTGGACAGTGGCACATTCATCAGATTTGGTCTTTCAAGCCTGCTCAGAAAATGCTTCACAAGTAGGAGCTGCCTGTAAAAGAAATGCACTCAGTTTGCTTAAAGCCTGGAGTGCAGGTTAGGTGGAACATAGCAGAGTTGGGTGACATGAATTAGGATTCAGGGCTGCTGCATTAGGCTCCCTTTAAGCAGCATATTTCCTCTGTCATTGGAAGGAGTGTGTAGGGTCTGCAAATCTGTGTAAATGTTCACACTGACACTCCCCTGGGACCGACTTGACATTCCCTATTATTGAGACTCTTTATGACACATAATGATTGCACAGATGCCACTCTGTGGATCTCCTGCTATGTTCTTCCATGACAGCAGGTAAATGACTATGCTTATCTATGACCTAAATGTGTCAATTTCTGTTCAGAGAGCAGAACATTAATCTATTCCTAATTATCTGGAAGCTTTGAGTTAATTACTAATCAGGGATGCGAAATTGTATCCCCTGATGCACTGATCCCCAGGGATGCACTGATGCGAATAGCACCCATTGTTTCTTTCAGGGATTAGGGACTAAGGGTATTAATACATGGACCGAGAGACTACTGTAGCCTGTAGTAGCTCTATACAGCTCCCACACAGCCACCTTTTGCAGGTCCTGTGTGGGGAGCACAACAAATGAACAGGTGTTCCTCCCCACTGCTCTACCTGCCCTGCAACGGTGGCACTCTAGGCTGCGTCCACACCTCTATGGTGTGGAATGCACATGAAGACGATGTAACACCCCGGCAGATGGGCAGCAGGCCTGTGGGCACCTGTTGCCCTGGTTTTGCCTGAATTTGTCCACATAGCAGGTCCCATGTTTCCTAGGTTGATGCCATGGGGAGCGGCCCTGGGGCAAACATCTGGCAGACACAGGATAGATGAGTGGGTGGATCTGGAATAATGGGGGCAAATGGGGGGCAATGTCTCATTAGTAACAGTCTAAATGGCCAACTAATCATTAAACAGTTTAAGCTACACACTCATCCATCCCATATTTCCCTACCTCTCCAAGGCACTGAGCATTGTAGGGAACTGCTCTCGCTTCACAAAGGGGCAGAAATACATACTGGAAGAACAGAATTTTTGAGACAAGCAAAATATCGATAGATCAACAAACTGCCCCTACACACAACTCCAGCACACTTTTGCTTGGCTTGCAAATAAAGCTCAGGGGATACGATTTCACCCTGCTACTTAAACACTGGCTACACAAGGAGGCTTAGCTGTGTGTTGCGGATGGAATAGCTCAAGTCCTGTTCAATTCTCCTTTCAAGTTAGATGTTTTAGTTCAGTGCCCTTGATTTATTAATTACACTGAAGCCAATGGGCATTTTGCCTGCAATTTGTCTGTGTAGGAACTGTAGGACTTTGAGACTGTGCCCATACACTTAAAGCATAATATTGTTCAAAAGAAAAGTTTATGGCTGTTACACAAACTCAAGTTGAGTTATTTTAATGGGTCTGATTTGTTATTCCTCTTGCCAGGCATTTCTGTATCAGTTCCTGAAACATTTCCAACTGCTGCAGCTGTCTATACAATTCTGGCAAGAGATCCTGACCCAGGTGAAGCCATTGAGGTAAGTGAATAAGAAGTGTCAAAGAGCTGTTTTTGACAGTGATTGAGCCACCTGCCCTCCTTTTTACCATTTCCTCTGAAGAAGGAAATCTTACTTCTGAATCAGATGTTCTGATACAGGTGATCTTTGGGAAGATGCTACAGTAGATCAAGCAGATCTGCCCATCAAGCAGATCAAAGGTCACTGGCACTGAACATTTCCCAAATAAGATGGATTTCTGAATATGCAGAAATCTGAGTGCAATCATTAAGGTATTCATCCACTGCTAAAGGACACAGCAGCCTTCCTGTGCTGCATTAGATAGACAATAAATTTCTTGTCCATATAACTTCTACAGATGGCTGTTTCAAAAAGCTCACTCTTCTGTTACGCCAAGTTCTATGGTGCTCAGGAGGAGAAGGGCAAAAGTCATTCAAATAAAGTATTTTTTTTCAAGGAAGTCAAACATACGGACTATTGATTCATTTTACCACAAACATCCTTTGGTTTTCAAGTTCATTCCAAACAACTAGAACTATGCTTGTGCTGTGATAGCTGTGGTCAGATTTGAACATGCTGACTCCAGTTCTCAAGGACAAATAGGTGGCTAGCCTCTTTGATTTCAGCATGGCTCTCTGCACTTGCTGTTGTCTGCCGCAGAGAGATCACTGCAAGGAGCCAGATCAGATCCAACTTTGCGAGTACAATTTAATTCTCTCAGAGCTTTGTTTGTTTTTACATGTTGCCTTCTGAACAAGGAGGAGGGAGAGGCTTTGCCAGCCCTTGGGAAGTCAAACCATCCCTGTGAGAATCAACTCGTCTGATTTGCTAAGCTCCTGTTTTCCCTTCATCTGGGTTGAACTATGCAGTGCTTAAGGTTCTCTGTAAAACTGGGTCAGCTGTGTACTATACCATTCACCCATATCACAAAGAGCAAAGAAACAATGCAGCCTCATTCTTTACTTGGATCATTGCACGCTAGCCTCCTGATTGCTAATACAATTTTAACATTCTGGTTCTTCTCACAGTGGGAAGCTGCCAATGAAATGACACCATATTGTTTAGCTCCTCCAGACTATTTCACATTATGGATTGCCATCTGGGACTCTGTGTTTTTCAGTCTTCAAAAACCTCTTTATTCATTTGGCTAAGCATTTGCTTTTAAAGAATTCTCTCAGTGTGTAGCTGTTACTTTGTCCACTTTTCTAGTAATTGCAGCATGACCAAGATATTCCATAAAGGTATTCTGTTTTATTGGTGACTGGAAAAGCCCAGGAAGCCACTAATCTTCTCAGCCTTGTTGCTTCAAAACTAAACCATATGGGATTTCCAGAGAGAATGGGAATCTCCAAAGATGAATTGTATCCCATCTCCATAATGTAAAATATGGTATAAAACTGTGCAGGCATTAAAAAGCCAGATTCCATATGTGGAGATAACCTCAGCTGATTTATTCATGGATTTAGCTGGTGTAAAATCACTGAAATCAACTTTGTAGTAGTTGGTATAGATCAATCAGTGGTGAAGAGCTAGAGTGGCCAGATATGCAAATGTTAGAGGATGCATGAGAAATACAGGTTGCTCCAATGCAGCCCTCCAACTTGTATTTCTTGTAAGTGTCCTCTAAAATGTGGATATTTGGCCACCCTATGAAGATCATGTGTAAACAAAAGTAAAGTTTGTACTGAAATTAAGTTCATTATAATCAGAGCATTTTCTCCTTATCCACGAGTACTTTTAAACATCATGAAACGGTGGTTTGAAAAGCTAGGGAAAGGATGATGTATTAACTCTGGTGGAGGTTTCCACTGGGCATTTGTGATGTGACAACTGTTGTAACAAGCAATAATCTCTTGATATTCACTTGAAAAATTACACCAGACAAGATCCTGGTGCTTTTCAAGCCACATTTCAATAGCATCTTACATCAAGTAGCTTTAGGAAGTGGTGTTTCTTCCACAGTATTCAGTTTCCTTAGGTTTGTCTTTCTTATATAGAGAATGGAAATTCCACAAGGCTGGTATTTTAGCTCATGATCTTCCTAGCTCAGGTGACTATAGCAGTACTTTAGATGTCTACATCAGTAGTTCACAATCTTGTTACTTGAAGAACCAGTAAAATCAAAATCAGACTAAAATAAATAAAAAAGGGACTGTTAGATATTCATCCCTGTTCTTAACAGTAGCAAATTTGCTAGGGATATACAGACAGAAGCAGCTTTCTGCCCTTTGCAAGCTCTTATTGGACAAGGGCCCTACTCTACTTCCTGCTTCCAACTCTTCTCCCATGGGAGGAGAGTTGTCTTAGTTGGAGGGAAAGACTGCAGAGAAATGAAAACACAGAGCTACTGGGTGAGTGTACCTCAGATTAAGCCTGACCACAGAGCAGCTTACACTTGGTGACAGGTTGGCCAGTACTGGTACACAAACAGGTGCTTTGGAATATTCAAGCTAAATTCTGAGGGTGAGATTTTTTTATTTCTTATTACTGAGGAAAAGTTTGAGTACGCCTAAACTCTGACTAATAGCAACATTGTATTGTATTGCAAGGTTGCATTGTAACAATAGATAACATATTGTAACAGTGCTCTGTCAAGGGATTGAATGTCTCTAAAACATCAGCTTCTACATGACCTCAACAACAGTCTCCAGTAGCAGACTCATAAACCTAGGTGTGGGAGAAGGGGAAAGAATCCCACAGCATGTGCTAGTCTAGGCTACTTTAAGTAGGGTGAATCTTATTTACGCTCTTTCAATTCTGTGGCAGGTACTCTGTTTTATGGTTCTCCCATAACAGTGAAATGATGTAGAGCTGTAGAGCTGTAGCAGGTAATACCTTACCCACAGCTTCAGAAACCCCCAGCAGGTATCCAGTGGGGTACCCCCATCAGGTGTCCAGTGCCTGAAAATGTAGGTATTGCTCCCTGGGATGCCGATCCCAGCACCTGTGGCTCCCTGGGCTGACTCACCTCACTGGGTGTTTTTACACACACATTTCTCATTACAGCCTGAACTTTCTGTGTGTCTAAATCACTCACCCAGATCTTAAACATCTGACTCTTTGAACTTCTGCATAGAACTTCTCCCAGAAGTTTTGTGTGTAAAAGGTTCTCCTGGTAAACTGCTTTGCTCCAGGCAGCTGTGGTCACTTGGTTTCCATGGCAGTCCCTCACGTCTACAGCTGTGGCTACTTTAGGATGCCTCAGGGCAGTGTTTGTGTGAAGAATGCATCCAGAACTTACTTGTGGACTTGTAAACCCAGAAGATTGAAAAATCTGGAACTTTAAGGTGTGTGTAAAAATGCCCACTGTCCAGCTGCCCCTCCTCCTCCTTCAATCCAGTGAGTGCTTGCTGTTCCCTACTCCTCCCCAGACTGCGTGCTGCTCAGCTGAGCTGAGCTATTCCCTCTCTCAGCTTTTTCTGAGTGGGAAGGGAGCAAAGAGACCTCTTCCCACCTGCATGCATCCTTCTAATGAGTCCCCTGTTTCCATGGAGACTCATATGAGGGGTGCTCATTGGTCTTGCATGCACCCTATTTTGGGTTCCCCTGCGAATTGGGGACCCACTAGGGTGCATGCAGATGGGAAGAGGCATCCTCGTTCCTCCCCACTCAGGAAAAGCTTAGCAGAGAGGTCCCCAGCTCAGCTGAATAAGGTTGGAGAGGAACAGGGAGCACTAAGCAGCAGCTGGACAGAGGAGCAGTAGCTCGGCCGTGTGGTGAGTTGGCCTGTAAAGGTAGCCTATCAGGTTGCATTCGGGTTCCAATTGGTGTCAGAATACAGCTAGGGAGAGTTGGGTACCCCAGATTCAATGGGGTTGCCCGACTTGCTGGGTACCCAGTTGCAGGTCGAATCACGTGTTCTCTGGACAGGATGCACAGAGCTGGGGTGACCCTTGCATGCTACGTCTCTTCTGCTGGATGTCTGTGGAACATATTTCTTCTGCTGGCACTTAATTTTAAACAGTACAGTGCACAAATAGGAAAAAGACCTTTTCTTTATTAATAAAGCCTAAGACTTAAAGTGCTATAAAACATTATGATTTATATACTTAAAGCCAATTATCAAAAGTGAGTGGAGTAGCATAAAAATGGTTTAGGAATATAAATCTGAGAATTTAACAGGATTCATAACAGTTGTCTGAAGAATGGAATTGGATGACTAGAAAGTCTTAGTTTACATGAGTTGTTTTCAGATGATTAATGTCAGCTTGTGGTGTACTCTTTCCAAAGAGAGGTGTTTAAAAGTCCACAGAACAAGAATGAAAAAAGCTGCTCCAAGCAATGTTTTCATCTTGTGAGTTGTTACCATTTTGTTTTTCAGTTTTATATGCTCCATGCTTCAGCTAACACTACAACATACTTTTTACTGGATCCAGACAGCGGCGTGATTAACACAACTGTGGAACGAGTTCTGGATTCTGAAATGGACCCTAAAGTAAGACAATATAAACATTACAAATAACTCTTTTCTAAATTCATCTTTAAACCATATTAACTCTATTTTTAATTATTTATTTTTTGTTTAAAAAGAACTTATTTTTTCTGATTAAGGAGACTTTTTGCTTAAAAATCTATTGCATGATATAGTTCATTGTTACATTAAGAAACCTCTGGCTGTAGTGAGGGGCAGTTTATGAAAGAAGAATGGAGATGCCCTAGAACAAATTTAGTTCAGGAATTTACTTCCCATTCAGATTACGTTCCAGTTATATCGTTTACTTTGTTAAAATAGCGTTCACAGTTTATTAATATTTATCATTTATATAGCCCTTTTGGTGTCCAAAGTGTTTTACAGTCCTTAACTAGTTAACCCTGAGCGACCCTGTAAGGCAGGTTATTACTATTTCCATTTCACAGATGGGGAACTGAGACTTCAGACACACGAGGCTCTGACTGCTTTTAGATGTCCAAGGCGTGCATGCAGCATAAAATCACACCGTGTGTAAATATCCGGCGTGCGGGATTTAGATGCGACATTTTGTGCATTAAAGCTGGTCACACGTTTTTTTAAAGCCACAGATTAAATACCTTGATGTCCATATTTAATTATGGGTTTGGATTTACAGATTCTGATTTTTTTTCCCCATTGAAGTTAATGCAAAACAGATCCCTACTACGCCATGTCTAGTCACCCACCAATCAAGGTATTGAATTTGTGGCTTTAAAAGAACACATGACCAGCTTGAATGCATGGAATGTTGCGTCTAAATCCTGCACATGGGATATTTACATGTGGCGTGATTTTATGCCATGTGTGCGCCGTGCACGTCTAAAAGCAGCCTCTACCATGCAGGTCCAACCAGTGGACTTGTCTGATAGCACCTGTGTAAAAGTGGGTGTGGGTGGGTGCACACTCCCACAACCCACCCACCCCACCTTTCTCCACCCATCTCCCCACATGGAGCAACCCAGAAAACTCGGTTGCACCATGTGGGGGCATGGGTGGCTGATGGGTGGCTGGGTGTGCACACCGAGTGCACACCCATCTGCCATCATCTAAACCCTCCCCCCCACACTAGAAGTGCTTGTGCGCTCCACTGAGCGTACACAGACCCAACCCCCTCCCCCCCATTTAAAAATGGCCTAAGGGACTAAAAACAGACATGTAGGTAGTGAGGTGCTTCCCTACCCTGCCGCAGGGTGAACCACTGCAGTCACCACTCCTCGGATTGGTGGGGAGAGCTGTTCAAATGTGCAGCCCTCAACCCTTAACCCGGGCATAGACGTTGCTGGCACAGGTCCCTCCATACTCCGGAGTGGCCTGAGTGACTGTCCACACAGGACAGGACTCCTTGGATAATGTGACGCAGCCGGATCAGGCCTGGGAAAAGCTGCTGACAAACAGCTGATAGGAGGTACTACTGCCTCTCGTTGAGGTGCTCCTGACAGAAATGCCAGCCAACCATGCAGAGTGACAACCAGCTCTGCTGCAACGGCGCTGCCTGGCTGTCATTCTGCAGTTCTGGGCACAGATCCCCCCTCCACTGGACTGGCTGGCTATCACTTTGCATGGCCAGGCAGTGCTTCACTCAGGAACACCCATCAGCTCATTTGGGAGCCCAGAAGTGCCCCCCCAGCTGTTTGGTGACCGGCTGTGTGCACTAAACAGCTTGGGGGCGGTGGCTGAGAAGCACGCTCATCCCTGGTGCCTAACAGCTGATTGGGGGGCATGGAGGAACTCATGCATGGGACTACAGCCCTGCTACAAATGCATGGGACTATAGCCCTGCCAAAAGCAGCAATATATTAAGCTGGCCCAACTCAGCCAGCTTCCAGACAATGTGGGTCAAGGCCCCACCCCCTCCCCCATGGCAGGAGGGCGGAGGAGCAAAATGCATGTGTAAAATGGCCACTGGGGTCATTTTGTTTGCCCCATTACTTAGGGGTATTTGTTCTCCATTGGCTCAATCTGTGCGGATCCTGGGAGTGCTCCTGGATTCATAGTTGTGCCTGGATTCCCAGGTGTTGGCTGCTATTATTATTATTATTATTATTATTATTATTATTATTATTATTTATTTATTAGCTTTTATATAGCACCAGCGATGTACCTGATGCTTTACAGAGAATAAGATAGACACAGTCCCTGCCCGAGAGCTTACAATCTAAAGACAGAGGGAGGGGAGACAGGGAAGGGGGAACAGAGGGAGAGACAAGAGATGCAATGTTCACGAGGATGCGAGAACTCAGGTACACGTTCTTGGCTTGGTTACTGTAAATTGGGAGTTTGCAGATAACAGGTGGGGGACAATCCTGGGTGAAGATGATTACCAGGAGTTAGGAAGGGTGGAGCAGAAGAGGTGGGTTTTGAGGAGGGACTTGAAGGTGTGGAGGGTGGGGGCAAGGCAGATGAGGGCAGCGGTTGGGGGAGCAGGGGAGGCGTAGGAGGGTGAGGAGGAGATGGAAGAGGAGTGGAGTGCTAGAGCAGGGGTTCGGAGGGAGATCAGGGCAGAGAGGTAGGGGGGAGTGAGGTTGTGAAGGTCTTTGTAGGTGAAGACAAGGAGCTTGTGCAGAATACACTCTGGAAGAGTGAGCCAGTGGAGAGAGGAGAGGAGAGGTCATGCATGGTCAAAGTGACGGGCTAGGTGGATGATCTTGGCAGCAGAGTTTTGAACAGAGATGAGGGAAGAAAGGTGAGAGCGGGGAGTGCCAGCGAGGAGGAGGTTACAATAGTCGAGGTGTGAGATGATTAGGGCACGGTTGTGAGTTTTGGCAGAGGAGACAGTCAGAAAAGGGTGGAACTTAGCAATGTTGTGGAGGGAGAAGTGGCAGGATTTGGCCACAGAGTCAATGTAGGGTTTGAAGGTGAGGTGTGAGTTGAAGTTGAAGCCCAAGCTACGGGCTTGGGGTACAGGGAGGATGGAGACCCCGTCAATGGCAATTGAGGGAGAGGAAGGATTGGGAGGGAAGATAAGGAGTTCAGTTTCTCCCTGTGGTTCCTCCTGGATGGCCAGCCAGCACAGTAGGGTATATCCTCATCACGATCAGTAGGAGGCAGACATACAACTTTTTGTGTCCCTCTTGCGGTGAGTATCCTCTCAACCCCAGTTGATTGTCTGCCTTCACGCAGATAGGATGCAGGCTGGCTGCCTCCATGAGGAATCCGGAGCTTTTTACAGGCAGCAGTGAATGGAGCTCCAGGTGCCAGGGGAGGAGTAATTCCTCCCACTGTTCACCGCCCCCTCCCTGGGGGGGGGGTTGTGAGCAAGAACCGGGACATATCCTTCACCTGCGGGTAGGATGACCCCGAGTAGCGGGCGTAGCACCCAGGCAGGGGCTAGTTACAGGGCTACCCGGAACGACCCTTCCTGCTTTCAAGGGGGGAGGGGGGAGAGAGATCTAATCTGGAGAGCAGTTGAGCCCAGGTTTACCTAAAGCTCACTGCGGGGACGAGCTGGATCCCACCTCTGTCCCCTCCAGAAAGAGGATTTGGGTCAGTCCAATACCCAGCTTTCAGCCGGCTCTGCGGCTCAGTCCGGACACCGCTGGGAAAAGAAAACGTGGGCCATTCACAGCCCGCTCGGTTCCCCCAATCCCCCCCTCCTCCTCCTCCTCACCAAAATACGCCATGACCGTTTGCGCGGGACTAAAGCAGGTGCAAGGTGACTGAAGAGAGCCAGAACAGGGGATGGGATCCCGTTCCGATGAGAGGCCGCGGCAGCGCTGAGTTAGGCCGTCCCCCCCCCACTCTCCCGATGCAACTGCCGCTGACAAAAAGGCGTGGGCGGAAAAGACAGCAACGTGCACTAGGTGATGCAGGGGGGAGGAGCCAAAGGAGCACAGCCTATAGTTCAACTATTAGGGAACATGCGAGAGGCAGGGGCGGTCCTCCACAGTGCGTCTCCCTGGCACAGCGGCAGAGAGGAGAGTGTATCTCTTCACCTCTCCAGCTCAGCAAGGCTCATAGGACAGTCCAAATTGATTCAAAATGGCGGCAAAAAAGAAAAGATCGGCCCCCACAGGCTCCGTCCAGACAGAAGACCAGCAGGTGGAAACCGTAAGCCCCCCGCCCTCGCAACCTCAGGACCTTCATATGGAGGTCCTGAAGGAGATACTAGCTGAGCTAAAGCGTAAAAGGTCCCCACCCAGACAGAAGGGTAGGAGGACATTTAAGGGACAATCTAAAGGGGCAGGGAAAGGAAAGCCCCCTTTGCAGTAAAAACGCAGTGTAAGGGGACCCCTAGACTACCCAGTTTCCTCAGCTGAGGAACAAGAGGAGGTGGCATCAGTTTCCTCAGAAGAGGAGGAGGAGACGGTGAGACCCCGGACCCGCAGGGACAGGGAAGAAACTGCGCTAGAAGCAGCGTCCCTAGCAGAGGAATTAGATCAGGAGGGTCAGGACAGGGAAGTCATTGCCTCAGAAGAAGAGGCAGGTAACTCTTCCCTAGAAGAAGGGGAGATAGAAGAAATAGAAATGGAACACTCTGGGGACCCAGATAGGCAGTTCCCCATGATGTACAGGGACCAAATCCTGGACCAAATAACCAGAGCCCTGCACCTGCAGCAAAAGAAAGACAAACAGGCATCCTCAGATTTCTCGGAGGAGGAAGAGGAAGAGGCCAGACGATATATTCCTAGGGCCAGAGCTAAGGACAAGGGAGTGGTATTGGACAAGGCATACGAAAAAATAATTTTAAAAGAGTGGCAGCAACCAAACAAACTCTTTAAAATGAATAAAACACTGATGTCACTGTATTTCCTGAAAAAGAGTAAGGAGCCACTCCTGTCCATACCTAAGGTAGATCCGGCAGCAGCCTCTCTGGCCAGGAATTCAGTATTACCCAACTGAAAGGGAGTGTTACCCGAGGGACCTCACAGATAAAGGAATTGAGTCCAACCTCAGGCGTAACTTTGCGGAAACAGCCACAGCAATGAAAATGGCTGTGGTCACCTCCTATTTCTCCAGGGCACTCATGACCTGGATCTAGAGAGCCAGAGACCCCAAAGTGTCCACAAAAATGACGAGGATTCTCTCCACCAGAATCCAGTTAGCGCACTCATTCATAGCAGACTCATCCATGGACATTTTAAGGTGGTCGGCTAGAGCCGTAGCCTCTAACGTGGCGGCAAGGCGTAGACTCTGGCTACGTTCGTGGAAAGGTGACCACATAGCAAAAAACACTGGTAGGAGGTCCTTTCCAAGGGACAAAGCTATTTGGGGTGTGCTTAGATAAAGTGCTGACGGAAGCAGCAGATAAGAACAAAAAACAGACCCTACAGAGCGTAGGACAGTCCAAAAGAAATTTTCATCCCTTCAACCAGCGCCAATCACAGGGAAATAATAGAAAACCCTTCTACGCCCCAAGGGGCAGACAACAGAAGTACAGATCCATCTGGTCCAAACAGAGGGGACAGGGGAACAGACCCAAGTACACCCAAGGAGCAAACAGACCTAAGACAGAAGCATGACTACCTGAACCCTCAGTCAGACCCACAGAGTTTAGAGGGGAGACTCCAAAGGTTCGGAGAAAAATGGCAAAGAGCCACATCAGACTGGTGGATTCTCCAAATAATTCAAAAGGGGTATTCAATCGAATTTGACGAGTACCCAAAAGACTTTTTTATCTCCTCACCAAGATCCAGCAACCCCATAAAACACCAAGCCATGCCGAATGAAATACTCAGACTAAGGGACATAGGTGCGATACAGCAGGTACCTCCACAGGAACAAGGTCAGGGATTGTATTCAATCTTATTCCTAGTACCAAAGAAAACAGACAAATGGCGTGCGGTGCTAGATCAAAAAAAGCTGAACAAATGTGTCAGGGCGAGAAAATTCAAAATGGAGACGCTACAATCCATTTGAACTGCCCTGGAACCAATGGAGTGGCTAACATCTTTAGACCTAAAGGAGGCCTATCTCCATGTACCGATATTACCAGCTCACAGAAAATGGCTGAGGTTCCATTACGCTCAAGTCCACTGGCAATACACAGCTCTAACGTTCGGCCTCGCTACATCCCCCAGAACCTTCACAAAGGTTCTATTTCCCCTCATAGCAAAACTCAGAGGGGAGGGGATCAAGATTCACCCCTACTTGGATGATCTTCTAATCCGATCTCCAAGCTTACACCAAGCGGAATCAGATGTAAAAAAGGTGATACAGTACATTCAGGATCATGGGTTCATAGTAAACTTCAAAAAGAGCCACTTGGAACCCTCCCAATCCCTGGAACACTTGGGGGTCATTCTGAACACGAATTTCTTCATAGTGTACCTCACCCAACAAAAATGTCAAACTCTAATGAACCTACTGGAACGAGTCAACTTCAGTCAGAAATTCAGACTGAAGGTCCTGGCCAGTCTATTAGGGAGCATGATCTCTTGCATAGGCATACTGAGGTGGGCAATATTGCATACAAGACCACTTCAGAGACTACTAAGACCCTGGCAAGACCTACTGACGATAGGAGCGAACCCTTGGGTAGTAGTACCTCAGATGGTAAAGAAGCCCTTCCTATGGTGGAAGGAGGATGGAAGATTCGAAACAGGGATTCCCATCCTGGATCCCGAATGATTAGTGATAACAACGGATGCAAGCATGTCAGGATGGGGAGCTCACATGCAAGGAAAATGGTTGATGTAGGAAAAAAGACACCACATAAACTGGTTGGAGCTCAGAGCAGTATACTTAACCACCATGTCCAAATATACATGGACAACATGGTAACAAAGGCCTATATCAACCACCAAGGGGGGGTCTTGGTCGGAAGCCCTACACCAACAAGCCATAACAATGCTGAAATGGGCAGAAAGAAATCTGGAATCCATAACAGCAATACACATACCAGGTCTGCAGAACACACAAGTGGACTGACTCAGTCGGGAGACAATAGACCCAGGGGAATGGTCACTGCACAACCAGACATTCAGATGATAGTGGAGACATTTGGGCTACCGGAGGTAGATCTGTTCATCAACCCATCCAACAAAAAGACAAAGGTGTTCTTCTCCAGATTCCCGAACAAACAGGCGGCAGGATTCGACGCACTCAACCGACCCTGGCCTCAAGGGCTACTGTTCGCTTTTCCTCTATTCCCTATGATTCAACGAACAGTATCAAAGATAAAGAGGGAACTGGCGGAAGTGATCCTGATCACTCCATACTGGCCACGACGCCCTTGGTTTGCAGACGTCCTAGCTATGACGACGGCGCCACATCTCAAACTATCATACAGAGAGGACTTGCTAACCCAGGGGCCAATAAAATACGAAAAACCAGAATCTCTATGTCTGACAGCATGGAGATTGAAAGGAGATCTCTCGCAAGATTAGGCTATTCACAGCAGGTGATGGAGACCATGCTCCAGTCCAGACGCCCTGCAGCCAGGAGAATCTATCAAAGTACCTGGGCAAAATTTGCAGGGTGGTGCGAGACTAAGGGAATAAACCCCATTAAGGCATCAGTTAAGATTGTGTTAGACTTCTTACAGGATTGATTAAGTAAGGGACTAAGACCAAACACCTTGCAGAGGCAAGCAGCAGTGCTTAATAGCGTCCTCAGCACTAGAAAGGGAAGGAGTGTGTCTAGACACCCCCACATAATCAGATTTATAAAAGCAGCAAAACTGATATCACCACCGGTTGTACACCATTTCCCTTCATGGGATCTGAACTTACTTCTTAGATTAAGAGGGCGCTAAAGATATATTTGGAGCGTACTGCGTCATTCAGAAAGTCATCGGCTGTCTTTGTGATATATGGCCCACTGAATAGAGGCTTAAGGACATCAAAGACAATCTTGGTGAAATGGATCGTCTTGTGTATTAAGGAAGCCTATAGAGCACAAAACAAGGTAACACCAAGTGGAATTTTTGCTCACTCCCTCAGAGGGGCGGCTACTTCACAAGCCTTTAGGAACACGGCTCCATATGGAGAAATATGTAGAGCAGCGACTTGGTCCTCAGTCCATTCTTTTATGAGGCACTACAAAATACCTCTACAGGAATCGACTGAGGCATCCTTTGGAAGGAGAGTGTTACAGGTGGTGGTCTAGAGGAGTCTGGACCCCGTACGTTTGAGGACGTAATCAAGTCCCACCTGATGGCACGTCTCTAATGTTAGGGGGACACCGCTTGGGAAGGTCCCTACTGTGCTGGCTGGCCGTCCAGAGGAACCACAGGGAGAAAGGAAAATTGGTCACTTACCTCCTGAATTTTCCTTCTACTGTGGTTCCTCCTGGACGGCCAGACCCACCCGGAGTAATATGACTCTAGGGTCAGGGAGTTAGAGGTTAGGCTCAGGAACCTAATAATCTATGAGATGTTCTCTCTTGCAATGTCTGGACTGGTTCTATGGTTCTCAGTAAGGTGAAACACCTAAATAATTGGCTAGTTGCCATTACTTTTGTTATAAAGAAATACAAGTTGGTTAAGTAAAATAACTATTATCTTTTATACAAGTGTCTTCGATAGCAAGGAAGGAAAGCTTAATGACACTGGGGTTGAGAGGATACTCCTCGCAAGAGGGACACAAAAAGTTGTATGTCTGCCTCCTACTGATCGTGATGGGGATATACCCTACTGTGCTGGCTGGCCATCCAGGAGAAACCACAGTAGAAGGAAAATTCAGGAGGTAAGTGCCCAATTTTCCTTTTCACCATGTTCAGTTTGAGTTGGCGTTGAGACATCCAGGTGGAGATATCGGAGAGACAGTTGATGAGAAGAGTTTGAATGGGGGAGGGGGGGAAGGGGAGAGGGAAGGAGTGGAGAGATAGAGTTGAGTGTCATCAGCATAAAGGTGGTATTGGAAACCGTGGGATGCAATGAGTTTGCCAAGGGATTCGGTGTAGCTAGAGAAGAGGAGAAGGCCAAGGACAGAGCATTGGGGAACTCTGATCAAAAGGGTTAGGGAGGAGAAGGGGGAGGAGTTGAAGGAGCGGTCAGAAAACTTGGAGGAGAACCAGTCAAGGACAGAGTCCCAGGATCCCAGGGAGTGAAGCAATTCAAGCAGGAGCGAGTGGTCAACAGCATCGAAGGCAGCAGAGAGATCAAGGAGGACAAGAATAGAGTAAAGGCAGTTGGATTTAGCCACAAAAAGATCATTGGTGATCTTAGCAAGAGCGGTTTCAGTGGAGTAAAGGGTGCGGAAGCCAGATTGGAGGGAGTCAAGGGAGGAGTTGGCGGAGAGGTGGTCGAGGCAACGGGAGTAGACAACCCGTTCAAGGAGCTCGGCAGCAAAAGGGAGGAGTGAGACCGGACGGTAATTATAGGGTCCAGAGGGATCCAGAGTGGACTTTTTGATAATGGGGGAGAGAGTGGCATGTTTAAAGGCAGAGGGGAAGCATTTGAGGTCAGGAGGTGGGAAGGAATGGGGTCCAGGGGGCAAGTCGAGGGATTGGAGGAGGAGACCAGGGAGGAGATTTCCTCAAGGGAGGTGGGAGGGAAGGAGAATAGGAGAGAGGTGGGAGGAGGGGGGAGTGGTAAGGGGAGAGGACTTGGAAGCAATTTCCAGGCGGATCTTGTCTATTTAATTTTATTTATTTATTTATTTATTTGCATTTCTATGCCGCCCCCTCATGCCCATGGCATCTCGGGGCGGCTAACAATACAATAAAACAATAAAATACATTAAAAACTGACATTATTATTATTATTATTATTATTATTATTATTATAACCATTTATATAGTGCCAGTCATGTGACCTGGTGCTGTACAGAACATAGAAATAGACACGGTCCCAGAACAAGATCCTGAGCGGAGAGAAAAGAGGGAGGAGGAGGACAGAGGAGTTTGAGAAGGGAGTCAAAGGTGCAAAAGAGGCGGCGAGGGTCCCGAGAGCAGGACTCAATGTGTGTGGCACAGTAGTGCTGTCTAGTGAGGGAGATAGCAGAGTTGAGCAATGAGAGGCAGAATCTGAAGTGGAGGAAGTCAGCGCGGTAGTGGGATTTGCTCCAGAGGCGTTCAGCAGCCCGGGTGCAGGAGCAGAGATGGTGAATGGTGGGGGTGAGCCAAGGGTGAGTGTTACAGGAGCGAGCTTGGAAGGGAGTCAAGGGTGGAGATGAGAGAGGAGTTGAAGGTGGAGATGGCAGAATCGGGGTAGGAGGCGGAGAAGACTGAGGGGAGAAGAGGAAAGAGGGAGGAGGCAAAATCCTGGGGCACAATGGCCTGCAGACTGTGGAAGGGATGGGGAGATTGGGAAGAGGGGGGGAGCAGTGGGAGATGTTGAAGGAGGCAAGGAAATGGTCAGATATGGGATGGGGCTCGAAGGAGAGATCGGAGACAGAACAGTTCCTGGAGAACACGAGATCAAGAGAGTGACCATCAGTGTGGATGGGGGAGCTAGTCCAGAGGTGGAGATTAAAGGAGGAGGCTAAGGAGAGGAAGCGGGCGATACAAGGCTGAGAGGGTGCATCAACATGAACTTGTGCTAAGGACTTCACATAATATTGTTGCCTTAAGATGGTTTACTTAGCTTGTTCTATGTTTGCATGTGCACTGCTGGATCCACCTACCATTGGCTAGGCTCTGCTTACCGTTGGCCTGGCCTCTCCCACTTCTGGCCCTGTCCTGCGCCCCACCAGTCTTGAAACCCACCAGCTGTCACTGAGTGGTGGTGCTTCAGTCAAACCCTCCAATGCTGGTAGGTACCACTCCAGGGCTCCAGTGGATGGGAGTGGGTGTAGTCCAGATCCAGAACTCCATACTAGGGCTGAAATGATATTTTGTCCTTCAGAAAAATCTCATTGATGTTATGCTTCTCAAAGTGATTTTCTCACTTTGAGAATCTTGTGGGAATTGGAAGTTCCCTGAGGGTTCAGGGTGGCCACATGCAGACCATTTGGGGGTATTTTTGAGATTTTTGAGAATCTCCCAAGATTCTTGAGAATCTCATGAGTTCTCGCCAGGGTTGCATGATTTTTGCAAGATTTTTGTGTAAATTAATTTGATTCTCATTTCAGACCACCTTAATCTGAAACCATAATTCCAACCCCTAGGAGTAGATATTAATACACAGCCATTTCCTCAACTTTTAATTATAAGGGGCTTTTGTTCCTAGATCTGAAGCATTTTAAGCACTTTCGTATTTTGAATTTCTGCTATATCTTTAACTTCACATGTTTGTTGTTCATTGAAGTATTCTTTAACTGTTAGATTAGGTAGTCTAATTGGCTATACTTTGGACCTATACTTGTTTTTACCTTCTAATCTTTACTTTTGCTAAGCACAAGGAAGGGCGGCAAAATCCAGCCCAACAGCATCATTATTCTCATTAGGTCTCACTTGATGACCCTTCCTTAGTTGTACAGGTTATCTTTTTGGTATCTTCTGGTCTGATAGTGGAGGTATTTCTGGATGAAGAGAACTGAAGTAGTTGGGTCAACTTGCATTACTCATTGTATTACTAAATCAGACTTACTGATTTATTTTTTTTAAAGTAAAATCTTGCTTCTGTTGTGTACTTTAGCATTTCCAGATGGTTGTCATTGTTGCTAGCAACGAGAGAGAGAAAGCAACTCCTTTATCATGTACTGGCACCATCACAATAAATATCCAGAATGTAAACGACGAGGCTCCTGTCTTTGTGTAAGTATTTACTGTATCTTCCTCTGAGATTTGCTGTGTATAAACACATTCAGAGCTCATGGTAACTGAGATGTTAACTCCTCTCACTAGCAGAAGCCAGGCTTGATAAAGATGATGGAAAATGATAAGAGAGGAAATGAAGAGTTATTAATAAAATAACCACAAAAAAGAGGGGGAAAGAATATCAGAGGTGACATTTTAGATATTAGGCACATTTCTGAACGTGAGGGAAGAACAGACAAATCTTTTTTTTTCTCATTGCCCGAGGAAGACTTCCTAATAGATTAAACAACATCTCAAATGTATTTTTAGTGAACATTTCGAAAGTAATTCTCTTCAACATGCTTTAACACAGAATTCCTTTTGTTTCCTCTAGTCAGGATATGAGGCTTCATCAGATTTCAAATTGTTGTCACTGCAGTTACTTAGATTAATAAAACCCAGTAATTATATGGTTTCCCCTTTTGTTTAATAGGTCAGATCATGATCTCAGGCACACAAATATAAATCTGAAGCTGCACTCATGCAACTGAGAGTAAAATGTAGCCTAGGAAAACAATGGAGATTGTCAGCACAATCCTCCAAGACTAGAGTACATACTAACAGTTAGTGCAGGTTCCAATTTATGCCCATGCTAACTTAATAGTGCATGCACTATCCAGTCAGAGGATCCTACCCTTGTGTGTAATTGTTTTTTTAGTTAGTGACATAACTCATTTTTTAAGAAAGTGAAATTAATTGAATCACCAAGTCATATAATTATGCCTTTTATTTTTGAAGAACACTCCTAAAAAGCCTTTTCATCCAACTTTCCTTGTTTTGTTTTTATTTGAAAGGAATATACCAGAGTCTCCTGTGAATGTTTCTGAAAATCTGCTTTTCGGGAGTGTGGTGGTGAGATTAACAGCAGTTGACAGAGACATAGGTGACATGGTATACTATGAATTTGTGGACACTTACAAAGGATTTTCTATAAAACAAGGTAATAACGGCATTTGGTTACTTGAGACAGCTACAATTTGTAGGTATGTGCGAACAGAACATGGTTCAGATGTTCGGCCGTTTGGCCCAAAAACTGAGTTCGGGTTCAGTCGTTCGGTTTGGCGGAGTTCAGTTCAAACGAACATTCGGAAATGGGTATTGATATTGATATCGGTACCAACATCAGTGCCGATTTCGAAGATTTTATTTTTGGTATCGGTATCATTTGGCCCTGAGACACTTAAGTTTGTTATTTTTATGTCTTGTTATATTGTTAATGTTTGTTTTTTAAAAAGTTATTATAAAAGTTATATCTGTTACCAGCTGAGTTTGACCTGTCCAGTCTTTTACCCCTCTGTGCTGCTTCTGGCAGATGGCAGAATCTCATTGTATGTATATACAGCTTGCCAGATCCCTACATGACAGCAGCAGAACATGTAGCGTATTAGCCCCAAGATGTGCCAGCAGGGTCTCAACTTGCAGACAGCCCCCCAGGAGGACTGCTGAGGATCACATCAATAATGGGGGAAATTGGTGGCCCTGGAGGAACATCATGTCTCCCAAAATCAGGCCTGTGGAGTTTGGGGCGTGGTGATGGGCTCTGGCTGCTGCTGCATGCTGCCACTCCACTGGCACGGCCCCTACCACCTCTTCCACGTGCCCCATTGCCCACCTTATGGGCAGCAGACCGGCCTCTCCTAATTCCCTTCTCAATGTCTTCCAACCCAAAGAATGCACGCAAAGATATAGATATAGATACAGATACAGATATAGATATAGATATATAATTCAATTTTTTTATCTAATATTATATATATATACACTAAATCTAACTGCTATTAACTATTTTAAAACCTATGGAACTAAATGGAATATCTAATAACTACAAAGGCCTAGTCCTACAACACACACTATAAAATTGAATCACTACACACTATCTCTATCTCTATCTCTATCACTAAGCTAACTCCTACACTATCTAGCTATAGAAACTAATGTCTATCTATATATATATACACAGGGGTGGGGGGGGAAACAGATAGCTCACAACAAACAACACAGGGAGGGGTACAAAATTGAAATGAAAGCTAAATTAATCTAATGCTACTCTAAATAAATAAAAAAACAGGGGAAGGGAATCAGGGATGGAATATATAGTGGGAGGAGGGGGAGGATTCAATGGAGGGTAAGGAGAAAGAACACAGGGATTGGTAAAAAATAACACCTAAATCTCTCTAATCTAAATAAATTATACTAGGGATGTAAATGTGTGGGATGGGTGAAATAGGAGGAGGATGGCAATGAATTGGGAGGTACACAAACTGCTAGGAGAGGGAGACGTCTGAAAACACCTGCTGACAGGATCAGTGGCTAGCTCAGAAGGTGGTGGAAGGGGGCAGGGCAATGACTTTTGTTACTTGCTGTGCCCACCTTACCACAAGCCCCATTGACTCTGTGCAGCCTAGCCCGCCTTTCCCCCATGTCCAATCGCAGACTGCGAAGCCAGTGGTCTGAGGAGAAAAGGGATGGTGATTTGGCAGGCTGGATGCTACTCCAAGCCTCTCCACCCCTGGTGCCAGGAAGACTGCTCCTCAGCTGCCTCCCCTTACCTGGGCCTTCCAGTCATGTTTTTCCCATCCGAACTCACCCAAATGCGACCGAACTGTTCAGTCGTTTTCAAGTTCGGTTCGAACGTGCGGTTCAGTCGTCTGAATGAACCAAGTTTGGTCCGAACTCTGAACATCCGAACTGCGTTTGCACATCCCTTACAATTTGAGAGTGAATGTGTATTGCTCCATACAGAATATGTCAGAGCATATACATTGAATTTAAGGATTGTCACTTTTAGGAACTCTGCCCCTGGTCCTACACATTTTGCTTACCAAGTATTCCCATTTGTTTCCTTTGGAAGTGTGGGTGTAAAAAGATTGTTGGACTAGACCTTTGTGGGGATTTAGACACGTTTTTGTTGGTACATGAAGATGCAATACAGTGTAGTACAATATGTATTATTAAGAAGAATAACAGTAATCCAAAACGACACAGATGGTAAGCAGAACTGTACTGATTACATCCACAACTGTACTTTGATAATAATAGTGTTAAAGTGACACACACTAAATATATGAGAATTTATGGAAAATTTTAGGGGCTTTGCCTTGTAATCCTCAGTCATATAAGAGTTGTGACATCAATAAGCTAAATATTGGGCAAATTTCTGTTATTGGTTGCACTGCTTAAACCTTGGTGAAAGGTAGCATATTATTTTACCTTAAGTAATGAGAAAGAGCTCTTTAATGCCAAGTAAATAATCAGGGCCGGATTGTAATCTTATCACTTTGGAACATGATCTTTGGAATTACTAACAAAGCATCTATTCATCTAAAGTCAGTAATAGCTCCAGGTGCTCAGCAAATTTTGAAAATTTAATTCATTGCTCTTCCTAAAAAAAATGGTCAACTGTTTTACTGGCCAGACAGGAGGTAAAAACAGATGTGCTTTGGGCCCACTTTGGTCCGCTTTGGCCTAGGACCCAGATGTTGGCCCAGGATTGCCCCAGGAGGTGTTGGGGATAGCTTGGGCTGCAACCACCAGAAAACCTCCAAGGCAGGCCAGAGCAGGCTAAAGTGGATGAGCGCATCTGTATGGCTGCAGTTTTCCCAGCCACTTTACCTTATTGGCCACCATGGCTTTCCTTCATGGCAGGAGACAGGGCGCTGGGAGCACAGTATGGGCAGGGTCACCCACCCACCTATTTGTTGTGATCCTGGCCGTACGTGGGTCATGCGGCCAGCAGGACAGCTCCCTGGCCACGGTCATGCGTATCCGGTGCCCTGACCTGACCCGGGCTCTGTTACCCAGGATTTTCTGTCCTGGACCAGGTAGTGATGGTGGCGTGCCACTATCACATGTGTTTTTACTAGGGGTGGGAATTTCGGTTCCCCCGGTATCCGATACTGCCTGTATTTTGCTGTACCGGCAGTATTGGATTAATCCGGTAATTGGGGGTACCGGTGCTGGTTCCCCGTGCTGGATTTTTTTACATTGCAGCCATTGAAATGAAAGGCCGCAATGTAAAACAACAACAAAAAAACCCACTTTCCCTCCCCCGTCCAGGCTGCGCGGGTGGAAGGGGGGACACCCCCACGCACCCAGCCCAGCCTGGATTAAAAAATTTTTTTTTTTACCCGAAGTCCCTGCTAGTGTGGGCTCCGGGCAGCTGCCATGTCAGCAGCGGCAACCCGGACCCCGCACCAGCAGGTACTAGGGTGATCCCTGGGGTGGGAGTGGTTTAACACATCCCTCACCCCAGGGATCACCCTACCCCCCCACCCAGGGATCACCTACCTTTTGCGCTCTGGGCGGCGGCGACGACTGCAGCACGGTGGTACGGCGGCTTCAGCGCTGGCTGGCTTCAGTGCTTTACTAGGCCTTCCGGGCGCATGGGGTGTGTGTTAAACCACTCCCCACCCCAGGGATCACCCTAGTACCTGCTGGTGCAGGGTCCAGGTTGCCGCCGCCAACACAGCGGCTGCCCGGAGCCCACACTAGCAGGAACTTCAGGTAAAAAAAAAATTAAAAAAAATCCAGGCTGGGCAGGGTGGGTGGGTGTGTCCCCCCTTCCACCTGCACAGCCTGGGAGGGGGAGAGAGGAGGTATTGTTTTTTCCCCCATTGATTTCAATGGGGACAGTACCCCATTGAAATCAATGTAAAAATACTGGTACCGATATACCGGTTCTAATCCGGTAAACCGGATTTGGGGAAACTGGTACCGGTAAAACCGGTATCTGGTTTTTTGCCTGAAGTTCCACTCCTAGTTTTTACCAAGGGATGTGACAGAACAGAGCAGAAAGAGGACCATGCTCTAGTAGCAAATGTTAAAGCTGCTGCTTTGCAACTTGAAATTAGATAGTGTGGCTGAGGATCAGGGAGCCATAGTTTGTTGATCTTCAAATAATCATGCCCTAGTGAAGTTCATTGGCAAAATGTATGCATTGGTAGGTGCACTTCAGGAAGAAAGGCAAGGGACCGAATTCAGTTTCTGATCCTGGCAACAATTCACCTTTAGCAGGACAAAACTACCCCCATGCCATTTATCTGTCAGCAGGACTGGGAGTGCCACCCAGGGCCATTCCCTTCCTGTGAAAGGGGTCCTTCCCACACAGCTGCAAGCTTGAAAGGGAATTAAGAGCACCTTCCACTGCCCAAAGTATCTTGGGGGGAATTTGAACACCTCCCTCAACCTGAGTCTTGAGTGTAATATACCCCTAATGTAAGGGAAAGGTATCGGGCAGAGCTGGCACTACCATAGAGGCAGCACCAGTGGCTGCCTTAAGTGGCAAGTTGAAGGGGGTAGCAAAAATTGAAGCTGCCTCTGCCGCTGGTCAGCTCTGTGACTAGATGGAGGGCATGAGAGACGGGGCACCCAGGGTCACTTAAGGCAGCAAAAATCTTTGCACCATTCCTGGTAAAAGGTAATATGATACTGCTCCAATTGCCCTAGAACTCAATGGATATGCCTTTTTTCCTCCTCTTTGGGTGTTCACAGTGTGCTGCTTGCCCACGTTTGCCTCACTGGACCAGCATCACAGTGTCATGTTTGTTTTGGGCCCACCAGATGAGGACCCAGTACAAACCCGGCCTGAGGTGGCAGTTGGGTTGGAAATGTGAACCCGGATCAAAGCAGGCCCACAGTCCATGCCCAAATTCCACCCAGCCAAGCCAGAGAGGGTGAACTGGACAGGAACATTTGTTTCCGGTGCCAGCTTTAGAAGTTGCCATGGTTGTCCGTAACAGGCAGCCATGGCTGTCCATCATGGCAGGGGGGCAGGGTGACAGCAGCAGTGTGCGTGCATGGCTGGAAAGTTGCACCTTGCTTCCCGCTCCCCTCCCAACTGGGACAGGCCATGGGGGAGTGTTTTCCTATGGATGGAGCATGCCCGAATGGGGGAATCCCCCCACCCCCCGGGAGGGTTATCTGACATCTGTCATGCCAGTTAATTAACACCCTTTGTTCCAGCTGGGGCTGGAACAAGCCCAATCCCAGCTGGGCTAGGTCTTGAGGTGCAGAGCCCAAATCTCCATCTTTTTAAGAAGATAGCCCTGAGTATGCTCTACTGAAGATTTGACCACTGTGACAAATATGGGGTGCCTGAATAGACCTGGTTCCATTCGCGTATCATCGGGATCCAATGGGCTGCTCAAATGTGCCCCAGCTGGTTTTTGAAAGTTACAAGACCCAGTTCAGACTGCTGCAGAGCCCAGCTCCACAGCAGTCCGAGTTGAGGCTTGTAAGTTTCAAGGTCTGCTTCCCCCTGCCCCCACAGAGCCTCTCATCTTGATCAGGTTCATCTCTCATCTAAGAACAACTGGAAGGGGGTGAGGGGTAAGCGCTGGTTGGTCTTTAAAGTAACAGGCCCTGGCTGAGGCTGCCGAGGAACCGGGTTCCTTGGCTGACACTTGTCAGTTTTAAAAGCAGCGTTCTCAGCCACAGCACCTATGAGAGTACCTATGAGAGCACCAGCCCACCTTTGAAACTGACAAGCCCTTGCTGGAGCTCTGTGGAACTGAGCTCCACTCCTAACTGAGTCTTGACTAGTTTCTCTGAGTAATGCTCTCATTTTGGGACATGGGGCACCCGACTGGTCCTCGGGTATCAAAGCAGGCTTTTTAAAATTTTATTCAATTGATTAAATTAATTAATTTGTAATATAATATTAATTTATTAATATGTAATTTATTTAAATTTAATTAAATTGATTTATTTAAATTTATATGAATGAATAATTAAATAAAATCCCTGATGACCAGTAGGATACCCAATGCCCCAAAATGTGAGCATTACCCGGAGAAACTGTAGAGCCTCAGCCAGGAGTGGAGCTCAGTTCAGGTAGCCTGTCAGGTGCCTGCAAATGTGGGCATTATCCACGCGAGTACTAATTTTAATACCCGATGCAGCTCTAATTTGTCCTTCACGTTTTGCATCACTCTCTCCCTCTCTCTCTCTCTCTCTCTCTCTCTCTCTCTCTCTCTGTTTTGAAAAAAACTTCAACATGCCTTGTAAAATTGCCAGTGCTTTCTTGTTGTTTGTTGTCTAGATTCTGGTGAGATCAGAATTTCCTACCTTTGGACTATGAAAACCCCACTCTCCCTCACATGAGGGTATTAGAATTCCGAGCATGTGACAATGACAGAGTCCATTCTGCCATGGTGGTGCTGTGTGTCATTGTGCAGGATGTAAATGATACCTTTCCAAGGTGTGACCAAGACCTTTACATGTCAGTTAAAATCAAAGCCAAGATAGCATTTGAAATGTTAATCTTACATCAGTGTTGCATTTTGCATTTACTATAATATTATGTTCAAAAAGAAAAGTAGTAGTGGATGCTCATACTTTAAATTGCTCATGACTTGGAGAGAGGTAGAGAAATAAGGCGCTAGTGTAGTGGTTTCCAATTTTTTGGCCTACATGACCCCATTTTGACACCTAAAAGTAAATAGTTAAAACTGGAATCAAAGCTCTCTTATTTAGTAAATATGCATTTGGTTCTGACCCAATCCGTTAGCGTCCCTCAGTGTATCAGGTGAAGTGATGATCTCATGCTATGTCCTGTTGGGTCATTGTATGTAAATCCTTTAGTCACCACAATAGGTGGACGACAAAGTGAACACAAAGAATGGTTCTTTACTTAGACTGCATTCAGACATCACAATAACCAACCATAGAAACAAACAGTGGCACCATAGGTGCACTATGGGTGCCACATGGGTTCACCTCAGGTTTACTGGATGGTGGCATCTTCCATGACATCCGAATGGATCTACCATATGATAACGTTCAGGTGAAGCATTGTAATAGTATCATGAAAAATATCAGGGATGACTTTAGCATGGCGTACTTCAGTGTTACAACATGGTGGTAACATTATTAATAATAATAAATAATAATAATTAATATAGCACCAGTAATGTACCTGGTACTTTACAATTAGGGATGGGCGAACAGATCGTGGTTCGGGTTCGGCCGTTCAGTTCAGTTGCGTTTGGTTCGGCCATTCGGGTTCGACTGTTAGGTTCGACTGCGTTCGGTTTGGCCGTTCGGTTAGTTCACCGGGTTCAGGTTCGGGTTCGGCTGTTCGGGAAATGTTTTGTTATGGGTGTTTTTGTTGTCTTTTATATGGTTTTTTTGCTTTTCTATTTGTTTTTATATGTTTTTTTTGTTTTTTATTTGGTTTTTTTGTTTTTATATGGGGTTTATTAATTAAATTTTTAATCTAATATTATATCTATCTATCTACACTAAATCTAACTGCTATTAACTATTCTAAATGCTATGAACTAAATGGATTATCTAATAAGTATACAGGCCTACTCCTACAAACACTAAAACTAAAT